>PVKN010014321.1:0-19274 GCA_004027915.1 Capromys pilorides | reverse complement strand
AGAAGAGGAAGAGGAGGAGGAGGAGGAGGAGGATGAAGAAGTTGCGCTGGCCGTGAGCTTTGCAGCACTAGTGGATTTTAGCTCTACTGAGCACATACTTTATGTCTTAAATGAAAGTACAACGGCTAAAACCTAGTTAAATGAGAAACGAGAAGTTTAACACACTGTAACCTCACACTGGGCTTCTCCAGCCTCTCCTGAGGCTTGAACACTGTGCCTAGACACCTTGGAGCCATGAGGAAGGGTCTGAGACCTCACCCACTGTGCTGAAGTCTATAACTGGGTGAGATTCTAGTGTCACAAACACTGGGTTGTTTAAAAAGAAAAGCTAACTCTGACTCCAGTGGAGAACCTGTTCCAAAAACACCTCCAAAAGGAAATTGGTACTAAAACCAAGTGTGTCAATTGGAAAGGATAAATACAGTTTATAATTTTTGGGAAAACAATGGCCAACTGGTCTACCCTAGAGTCAAAGCACATACTGAGAAAGAAGGAAGGAAGGAAGGAAGAAAGAGAGAAAGGATATTTAAAGGAGAGAAAAAGGAAAAGAGCCTCATTCAGTGCTTCTGCTTCTCTGCTCTTCCTTGCTTTCTCCCTGGAGTAGTTGCTAAATGGATATTTTATGCATTCAAAGAAAATGAGAACCCTTGGTCCACACGGAGTCTCACACTGGTGAAGGTAGAAGCCCCACAGTGCAGTGGACAGCACAGTGGACCTCTAACCTTCAAACCCAGAGGCCAGCGGTGGGATCAGCCTACACGGCTGCCTGCAGATGAACAGAGGAAGAGCTGTGAGACGCCCACTCAAGGCTAGAGAAGGAGTCCGGTCGTCTGGGACACCACAGGTAGACTGGGAGATGTTGTATTACGTGAAGTCAGGAAGCGCAGGAAGCCAAGTATATAGGATGTCACCGCTCCTGTGTGGCCTCATAGACATTGGGGTGGTGAGGATGGGGCGGGAGAACCATGGGCAGACGTGGCTGACACAGGTGAGGGTACTATGAGGCAGGAAGGACAATCTCCAGTGCTCCAGTGAAGTGGCTGGAGTTGACAGCAATGCACGTCGACCTCAAAATAGGTAGAAGAGAAGATTTTAATGCACTGGTCATGAAGAAGTGACAGCTTTCCAGCGATGGATGTGCCAGCCATACCGATTCCATCACTAACCGTGGTGTACATGAACCGTGGTGTCAAAACATACGTATCCATGCTCTGTTTTAGTGAAACAGAGACATACCTGAGTACTTTGGCCTAGAGCCCTCTCTGAAATACTTCCTACAATTAATGAGTCGTCAGTGGCACTTTTGGGAAGCTGAGGCAGGGGGATCGCAAATCCAAGTCCTTCCACAGCAACTTTGCAAGACACTATCTAAACATAAAGCAAAATAAGATAAGAAACAAGGAGCGGGAGCTCAGAGGTTTGATCCCCAGGACTGGGGAAGAAGAAAAGAATCGTTAGACAGCATTCTGAGCTCACACCTTGCTAACAAAGGAATTCCCTTTCCAAAGCCCAACTTGGACAGTCAAGCCCCATGATACCTTGCACATGAGTCCCATAATGCTTTGCACATGTTGTGTGGATTTAGAGCAGGAGGAGCAGAGTCTCTCTGGGAGAGGTCTGGGGGTGTCTTCCTCCTTCCAGACTTGGTAGATGGTTCTACAATCAAAATTAATATTTTTCTTCTCTAAACTTGGAGGAAATGGTAGTTATGTTTAGTGGTTGACATTTTGGAATACGTTACGGAACAATCTTTTTAAATAAAATGTTTAAATATCAGCAGTTTCATAGGATTTCCATAATAAATGAGAAATGCATGGACAGCAAAGAAATATTTAATGTCTGCCTTTTGGGGGAACTGCCTGGCTCGTGGGGCCCTGGGACCCATCCCAGGAATGGACTGTGTTCCACTCAGCCTCACAGACCGGGGCCATGCACTTGGGGAATGCCACCAATAGGGATAGAGGAGAGGACACCTGAGCAAGCGCTCCCCTCCCTTGGAGCTTAGCTCACTGGCTCTGTGGGCAACGCTCTGGACTCTTGCCCAAGTCTTCCCCGCACTTACCAAGCACCTGTGTTAACTGTTGGGACTCATCTCTGTGTGGACGAGCAAGCAAGGGAGGGAGGGAGGGAGGAGGTGAGAGACCTGCCTGCCTCAGCGTCTGCCTGTCCCTTTGGCCCTGCACCTGGCCTTTGCCTCCTGGACCCCCATGGTACCTGGGTCAGAGGAGTGTTGGCCAACTGACCTCTAAGGTTGGGCTAGACCTTGGGACCCTCCTGCCTCAGTCTCCCAGAGTGCTGGGATTACAGGTGTGTACCACCATGCCTGGCTATGTCCCGGATGTTATATTGCCCTGTTGGAGCGTGGACTCATGAAGTAATGTCTTTGGTCCACTCCTCTCTGCTCAGGGAAAGGCGTGCATACGTACTGAAGTGGCAATGGGAATATTTTAGCTAGTTAATCGTAGCAAATCATGTTGATTGAATGCTTTATATTAACAAAATACTACCCTAAGCATTCTGTCACTTTATCCTAAGAAGGAGCCACTGAAAGGGACACAGCGGACACTGCCACACTGTGGGAACCTAAGTGACCGACTCCTGGCTCCACAGGAAGGCAGAGGTGGCCCAGGGGTGCAGGTCCTGTTACCCCCAGGGTGCAAACAGCTCTATTGCAGAGCAGGAATTCCGGGCTCTGAGCCTCAATTTACCCCAGGACTGTGTTCCCATGCATGATCGTAGGTGTTAGCAACCCAGGCATTTGGGAGAGGGAATCACAGGACATCGGCGGGAGCGTGAGGACCCCCTTGAGGACTCTGTGCACACGGCCACGCTGGTCATGCCCGCCTCCGCCTGCTCACTGGACCTTCTCACCAGCAGTGCCTTATCTGAAACTCAGGCAAGAGCTGAAGTCCATGTAAATTAGCATATGGATAATTTACCCAGAAGTTTTGTTCATTTCTCTAAGTTGGTGAAAGAAACTACGTTGCAGCCTCCAAATCATGAACCTTGAGACAGGGTGGGAGCTTCGAGCCATATGGGGCTCCCACCTCTAGTGGACGCCACAAGCTGCCGACCACACGGTCAGCTGGCGGGGCATGGGAGACTTCACCCTTATTTTTATTATTGTTCATCCCCCCGTTGGTTGTTTTTATCCCCACAGCCCTGTGAGCTGGGCCTCAAGGAGGATTTTTAGCCTCTTTCTATATACTGGGGGAGGTGTTAAAGGTACACCATGGGTAGCATTCCCATCAGTCTCACGTTGCATCAAACTAGAACTGTGTCCCAAGCCATGGGCCTCCCGATGGCAGTTGCACCGGGGAGCACTCGACTAGCTTGAGTGTTTGCAGATCGTCCGTCAGCTGTGCTCAATCTTGGACGGTGAGCTGCATGAGTGTGTCTCGGGTATGCGTCCTCCGCTCGGGGAGGATCTGGTGGACGCGCTCCCCACCAAAGGGTATCTCCCAGCAGTCGAGGAACATGGTCCCTGGGCGTGAGGCTCAGCCACGACTCACACTGGAGGGCTTTTAGGCAAATCAGATGAGCTCTTAAGCATCCCCCAGCCAAGTGAAGATGACTGAATTAACCAGAGCTCTTGAGGGCAGTGAGTGCCCCAGCACTGCCCCCCTGATCTGTTTCCACTCCAAGCCCAGTGCCCACTGAGACTGACTTTTTACCCCCTCCTCCCACGGGGCCTTTTCTGCAGGGAGAACTTCCATCGATCCATCAGACGCGTGTGTTTTAGTGTCGTGGTCCCCGCTGTGTTTGTCCCTCCTTCCCTCCATGTAGAAAGCAGCACAGCACCACCGTGCAATGTGGGAGACCGAGACTGGGGCCCTTCAGAGCCCCTCCCTTGTCAGGAATGCCTGCTACAGCCTGTGTTGATGCTGTCCCCCGGTGGGCCAGTCGGTCACAAGAAAATTTAAGAGGCGGCTGAGACTCACTTGAAGCATTTGTGCGTGGATGGGGCCGGAGCGTGCCTCTCCCCGTTGGCTCCATCCTGTTCCTTTCTGGTCGCCTTGGCCTCTCGTGCACCCTAGCGCCTCATGGCGCAGAGTGTCGCAAGAACTACAAAGTGGGGGAAGATGGCAGCCCAAACACAAGTCCAGAACACTTGCCTGTGCACTGCCCCACTCTGCCCTCCCATGACCACAGCTGGTGGTCATAGGCTGGAGTCCATGCCAGTGTCCCATCAGGCCACGCCATTGCCCAGGCCCTCTGCTGTAGCACCTGTGGATCTTTGGGAGGTGGGCGGCCAGGGCCTCCCCTCCCTCAATGTCCACATTTTACCTACAAGACCTGTTCTGTAGGTTACAGTTCTGTGTAAGGTAATTGTACTATTCTTATTTAAAAAAAAAAAAAAGGACCTGGTCCAGCTCCTTAAAACCCTCAACGTTTGAGAGCCAGTATTCTGGGTGCTTATCTTATATGAAATCAGAGTTGTCATATGGGTCCCACCTGTATGATTAAAAGTGGTGCTTATTATTAAAATGTTAAAAATGGGGCTTGGGAGATAGCTCGGTCATCTAAGTGCCTACCTGGCAAGCGCAAAGACCCGAGCTCGATCCCCTCTACTGCATGGTGCACCAGTCCTGGACCCGGGAGTGTGCCATGCTGGCCCCAAAACTGGGTGTGGTGGGGTGTGCCTGTAATCCCAGCGCTGCGGAGGCTGAGACAAGGGGATCACTATGAGTCTAAACTGTGTAGCGAGACCTCGTATCAAATAAATACACACATAAACTTTTTAAAATAAAATAAAATGTTAAAAATGTATTAGAGTAGGGGCCGGACTGATAGGTCAGTGAACTAAAGCACCTGCTTAGCTGGAGCACAGCAGCCAGGGTTTGATCCCTGGCTGCTGTGCTGGCCCCACCTGCGGGGTGTACTGAGATGGCAATTGAGGCTGGGCATGGTGGCACACACCTGTAATCCCAGCATTTGGGATCCTGGAAACAGGAGAATCACTACAAGTCCGATCTACATAGTGAGACCCTGTAGATTCTGTAGACCCTGTGCTAAATACAGAAAAAAAATAATTAGAGTAGCAGACACACTGCCCAGAATCCCCTCGAGATCCTCCTCTCCCTCTGATGCATTCTTCCCAGCCTCCCAGCCACTGAGGATTCAAAACACTCCCCTTCTGTGGTCCTTGTGACTTTGGGAAGTGCCAGGGCCACGTGCTGGCAGATCCAGTGAGTAAGGTGCTCGAGGACTCAGCGGGGCATTTCTGTGGCCCTGGCTTCCAGTTGACTGGCGCTTGGCGGCGGTGCACGGCATGCTGTCAGTCACGCTTCCTGAGGGCGTTCATGAGAGAGGGCTCCGTGTCTGGTTTTCAGAGTGAGGAACACAAGGGGTGCACGAAGCAAGGAGGTGCCGCTGGGGGCCAACACAACGCGTCTTTTGCCATAACACATAGTTTGTTGGTTTAAGCATTCACCATACATTCTGATCATATGTGGCAGGCCACCAGGAGGGTCTGAGTGCTGGAGACACCACCTAGGTATCCTCCTTGCTTCTGGAAGACGTGAGAAACAGAGCCTTAACACTGAGCTGTTGTGGCCTCGAAGGTCTTCTATTTAGAGCAATGGATACCGTATGACTTAATGCCATTTCCAGAGTTTTAGGGTAACCTGAGCACTTTGAATCAATTTCTCTTTGGCCTTTTGCTTTTCCTTGGGAAATTTTTACAATCCTGCCCCGTCTTTAACTATTCATCTTGTAGTGGCTATCCAAATATACTCAATAATGCTCTCTCTGAAAATATGCCAGTTGCACTAATTACAGCTAAGCTGGAATACTAAATTGTGATGTCTGATCCTAGCAAAAGCAGCCCTATTCCCCAAAGCATGCCCTCAGGGCCGGGGTAGCTTCTATTTTGAAGGTTCCAGTAAAGGCTGTCTCCCATACTGGGAATGACTTCACAGGCTTGCCAGGGCTCTGGGATATTGGAGGTCATTCTTATTCAAACCAGTGAAGAGATTTCGCACCAGGCCTGGTGTTGCATCCTGGACATACAAACGTTTTCTTGGTCCTGCATATGTGCTTCCCAGTCTGGGTCTGTCAGTCTGTGGAGACTGCTCTGTGGTTAGCATGGTGGGCAGCTCCCACACCAGAAATCCTTGGATTTCTGTGAGGATCTTGGGCCAAGCTGGTGTTCCGCAAGCAGCAGCAGTGGGCCTGTGGATGTCAGCTTGAGTTCTCACTGTCTCTGTCTTGCATGTGGCTTGTGTCCCGTGACTCACATTAGCCTGGAAGGACAGAAGCTATGAGAGCTTCAACCTCTGCAGAAGAGAGCATTTTCCACCAGCAGGTCTTCAACTGTGTGTATTCTGGTGTGAGAGAGCATCCCTTCATGAAGACCCCAGCCACACTTACTTCTACTCCAGATACCATGAAGATGGTATCTGACACAACCCAGTTTTCTTCAGCAGATCCCATGTTTGAAGGATCCGCAGCTACTGTGTGGATTGTGTTTAATTCTTACTTCCAGGAAAAGTCACGCTGATGAACTTTCTTTGCATGTAGGGAGGGAATCCCTTCCCCCATAGGGAGCCCTTCTGCCTACTGGGAAAAATCCGATCAAGCAGCTGCCCAAGGCAGCGCTGTCTCTTGAGAAGAAAGTGGGCAGCTCAGTCCTGCGTCCTAAGGACAAATCAGCCAGGAGTGGCTGAGGAAGACTTGTGGGGAGGAAATGGGAGCCCACTTTTGGGGACACGTTTACTAAAGAATGAAGAGAGCCTTAGGCATGTTGATGCCTTTGGATGTTGGGGCAGCTGGGCACCAGTGGCCCCTGAGGGTGTGTGGGAAGACGGGCTAGCAGGATGTCCTACAAAGTGCTGTTTAATCGTCAGAAGACAGGAAACAGTACAGACTCAGAAGGGTAAGGAAGGCTTCTGTACATCAGCATTTAGCCTCATGTGTAGCATTGTGGAAGCACAGCATAGGCACTGGAATACGTGTGGCAGATGTCTGAAGCCTGGCGTGAGAGCCTAAGGGGGGGCCCACACGGCGCCCACGGCACAGATGTGAGTCTGGGGCTGCAGGAGACATTCCCCTTCTCCTTGCTTGGTGTTTGGGAGCAGGCGCTGCTACTCTGCTACAGACAGGAAGGAGTGTCCCTCTAGCTGAGCAGCCTCACCTCAGGCCAGGTGCCAGGCTGTGCACAGCCCCTCAGGCCAGCACGGTGAGGCCTAGACTGCGGGCTGCCCCATGGCCACCGCCCTCACATGCTGCCTGTCTCCTTAGGCAAGGACAGCCCTCCGGTCAGCGACACTCCTGATGACAGTGATGAGCCCATGCCTGTCCCCGAGGACCTCTCCACCAGCTCTGGGGGACAGCAGAATTCCAAGGGCGACAGAGGAATGGGTAAGTAGAGTCCCCTGTTGTCCCTCTGCCTGCGCCTGTGAGACCTCTGTGTCCCTTTGTGTCCTTGTAAGACAGTGGGTAAGAGAATGCACACCTGTTTCTGCTGCTGTCCTTCATGTTGAAGAGACAGACGCCAGAGATGGGGCGGGTCAGGCGTGGGGTGCTGACACATGCTGCGATCCCAGCTACTCAAGAGGCTGAGGCAGGAGGGTTGCAAGTTCAGGGCCAGTCTGGGCAACTAGCCAGAGCCTGTCTCAGATAACAAGGGGTGGGGATGCAGCTGAGAGCTCCTTGAATTCAATCCCCAGGGCCATCTGGAAAAAGAGAAAAGGAGCAAGGGGAACACTTAAGAGCCAACATGGCAGGCACCCTCCCTGTCCCCATGCACCCAAGGGCGGCTGTCCTGCCTGGACACAGATGGTGCCACGCACACACCTCACACACAGTGCCAGAGATTGTTTTTCTCCCGAGCTCCTTCTTATTCCAGAGTTGGGGATTGAGTCCAGCACGTGCCAGGATGTTTCAAGTCCTAGAAACAAAGTTCACCTCAGATACAGTGATCTTTTAAAAAACAGCTATGCAAGCCAGACAGCCCTGTGTCCCCAGCACCCCTTTGTTGCTTATTTATTCAGGGAGCACGGTCTCCTGAGCTGCCCAGGTTGGCTGGGCCTGGAAGAGCGCTGGGGTTACTGACAGATACCGCCAGCTACCCGGTTCACCCCACTTCTCAGATGTACAAGTTCATGGGAAAATGAGATGATTCATGGACATTTAACTGGTGAAGACCAGCCTGGGCCACCTGAGTCAGGGACACTAACCTCCCGTCTCTAAGTGATGCTCCCACTGGGTGACGCACCCTGATGCCTGCCTCAGTACTGCATAGAGAGCATCGCCTGCCTTTCCTTAGCAGCCAGCAGCAGCACAGAGAAATTCAGGGGCTTCTCTGACCCTGCTTGCTGGACTCAGCTTGGCCTCCGGCTCAGGCCCAGGCCTCACTCTACTCTGCCACAGAGCCACGGGCACCCAGTACACAGTGCTAGGAGAACACTGGTGGCATGGCGGCTGTCATGAAGGAAGGATGTCTAGGTCCCCGCAGGTAGAAGGGACAGCGTCCCCATGGCCACCCTGCCTGGCGGCTGCACTGCCATGTTGATGACACACCGTGAGCATGTCTGCCTGTCCTAGAAGCCAAGTTCACTTCAGATACGATTTTTTTTTTAAGAAATTAGCTATGCGTTCGAGACAGTGGCTACCGCGATTGGGCATGTGTGGGCCAAAACACCCAGGAATTCTTTGCCCCTTGCGGGAAGCAGCTGCCGTTTGTAGAGAAAGAAAGAGCCGCAGACCCATCCATCTGACCTGCACAGGACAGCCTCACTTTAGGGTGCCTGTGCTGGGACTCAGGGGACACAGATGACCTGCTCTGCTGGCCTGGATGTGTTTGTGTACCAGATGGCCTTCTGGTTGCTGCTAGGTGGCCCAGGGGTTGGCGCACACCAAAATGTGAGAGGCTCCCAGGTTGTCTGTAGATGACAGGGTCCCCATAAATAAAGACATGGAGCCACTGGAGCAAGAGCCACATCTAGGGAAGGAATCTGCCTGGTGGCACGTGGCTAGTCCACGAGCACCTGCGTTACCAGCCCCGAGCGGTGCCGGAGCACCCGGGCGTGGGCACTGCGCTCCCCACCTACGCACACGGCAGTCCTCAGCATGCCTGGGATATTCAGAGGGAAACGGGCCTGGGCCAGGAGCCTGGAGAGCTCACCCACCGGCTGGTACTGCCCTGGGGCTGGGCTTCCCACCAGGCAGGAAACGTGGCAGCCCTGCTCCGAAATCCCAGTGGCACAGAGGCTCCAACACCCCACCTTTTGGGGAACTGAAAGTCGGGCTGAGCCCAGGAGAGTGGGGAGAGAAGAGGCGTCCGTGTCCTCAGGCTGAGGCCATCTTTGTCGCCCTGTCGAGCCCCAGAACCCTGAAGCCCTGGGAAGGACAAGCTATTGCAGGAGGCTGGGGGTGAAGGGAATGGCTGCTCTGAGCCTGCCACAGCATGGGTACAAAAGTCAGGGTGACAAGCAAAGAGCCGGACGCACAAGAGTGTGGGGAGAGGTCAGGGAGAGAGTGAGAACCCAGGGGATGCGAGCCCCATGACAGGCCTCTTGGAGAAGCCCCGCTGTCTGCTGTAGTTCACCAAGGAAGTCCTCCAGCTTTCAGGTGCCTCACTAAAGTAATTGGTAAGAGTAGCAGGAGCTAAGCTGAGCACATGGATAAGTGCAGAAAGCGACCTTCACACGGGAGGAGGGGGGCCCAGCCTGAGAGCGCGGGCCTGGTGTGTGCGAGCTGGGGCCCAGCCCCCAGCCTTGGAAGAGGAAAATACCACAGAGGGAGCCCTGGCGGATTAAAGCACACGTCACGCGGGATTGCACCACTGTTCACATGCACATGTAGGTCCTGGGAACCCTGGGGTGAAAGGTCAGATGGGGAGTGGGGGCACAGATCCTGTCTCAGGTGGAAATGCAAGGCAGCAGAGGCGGAGAGCCACCAGAGATGCCAGATGCAGGGAGCAAGGGGCTCTGGGCTGCTGGAGGCACCTTTGGAGCAGCTGGGCCCAGACCCCTGCCCTGACCTTGAGCTTCGCCTGCCTGGGAGTCGGTGCTCTAGTAGGTGAAGGGGCGGGGACAGCAGCAGCCCAGCCCATGTTGCAGGATGACTTTGCAGGTCAGAATGGGGAATTAGAAGCCTTGCTGCGGACAGCCAGCAAAAAGATAAAGGGGACAGGAAAGGAGAGCAACTCGTGTGCCACGGAAGGAGTCCAGGTGGACCAGAAGGCTGCGGGAAGCTGTTAGCACTGCGGCTGGGAGGGGAAGCGGGAGTTTACCGGAAATCCATAACCAAGTCCTGCTGGGAGGGGCTGGAGGAGATGCGAGGAACCGGGGGTGACAGGAGAATTAAGGAGAGAGCGGGCAACCGTGGGTGCAGGAGGACGCGAGTTCAAGGCCGGAGCTGGACTCGCTGCCGGCGTTTCAGGGCGCGCAGAGAAATGAGGATGGTGCCGCCGCTTCTGCGCAGCTGTGAGCACACGCATCCGGAGCCTCGTTGGGACGCAGAGGGATTTCGTCGCAAGCAGATGACAGACCATGCGTGGCTCCCAGGAAAAGGGACGCATTCACACCTCGTACCGCGCCTAGTGTAGGAGGGACTCTGGAAGTCTGCCCCAGGCACAGGGGACCCAGAGACAGCTGGGAGGGGGGACAAGGGCCCCACTTCCTCCTAGGCCCAAATAAGAGGGAACAGAAGATACAGAGTGCAGCTGGAAGGATTTAGGTTAGACTCCAAAGAGAACTTCCAGGCAAGGGGAGGTACAGTCACCACCGCAGTCTCCTTCATGGGGCTCGAGCGCGTTGCTCTGGAGTGGCCTCTAAAAAGGGAGGGCTCTGGGCTGTCCGGAGCGGTCGCCATGGAAGCTCTGGGTCACGCCCCTCCCCCACCCCCGTGCCTGGCACGCATGCACAACAGGAGAAGGGCCTGGAGACGTCCTGAGAAGTCTTCGCCAAGCGCTCCTCCAAGTCTCGCTATTAGGGGTCAGGTCAGGATTGGCATCTGGGGGCTGAACGGGCAGATCTGCTAAAACCTAAGGAGCCAGGCGTGGTGGCACACACCTGTGGACCCCACCCTGGGAGGCTGAGGCAGGAGGGTGGCCAGTTCAGGTCCAGGCTTAATGATGGGGTGAGATCTTGCTTCAGAGCACAAAATACAGAAAGGAAGGGGGTGCAGCTCATTACAGAGGCCCTGGGTTCCATCCCCAGCAATGGGAGCAAACAGAAGCAGAGCTGTGTGTCATGTTCTTCCCTCAGCTGTGGCTTCCACTCAGGAGCTGACCTGGCTCTGTGCCTGTCCTCACTTCTCTGTCCTCACTCGAACTCCCAACCGGGAACCACAGGCTTAGGGGCCTGGGGTCCCTTCTGCCCAGGATGTGAATGGGGTTGGCCCTAACAAGAAGGACCCCAGCCCCTGCCCCAGGGTGGCGATGGGAAAGTAGGAAAGATGGAAGACAGAAGGGAGCTTGGAGGCCAAAGGCAACAGGTGACACCTGCACCCGGCACGGGGTAGTTGGGAGTCTAGATTCTGAGGGAAAACCCAGGGGAGGTGCTCCAGGATAGGGACTTGGGGGTGAACCAGCTGGGGAACTGGGCCCGCCTCAGGTTGGGCAGGACTCGTGAAAGACACTGCGTAGCCAGTGGTGGTGCTGCCTGTGATTCCGCAGGGCTGGAGGCTGATGCAGGAGGATCCCTGTGAGTTCAAAGTCAGCCTTTGTTGTATCGCAAGACCCTGAGTCAAAAAACAGACAAAAGAATGGAAGTTTGGACCTTGTGAGTAGAAGCTGATCCTAGGCAGAAGGCGGTATGGCTCTGGGTGTGGCTCTGTGCCACCTTCTCCTGGAACGAGCGTCACCACATGTGGGAGGAGGGAGCCTGCGTGGTCAGTGACTTGGCCCAGGGCTTGAGCACTGTGGGTCACATCCCAGCCTGGCATCTCAGGACCAGGGTTCTGAGTGGCAGCAGCTGGCCCGGCCCAGCCTTGGTCCTTCCTGTCCAGGGCTTTGACCAGGGTATGCTTTCACCCTGGCAAAGTTGAAAAACATTCTAGATAAGTGATTAGGCCCGAAAGAGCAGAAATCTTGGGGTTTTTATGATGCGATGGCAGGAACTAAAGAGTCCTTGATCTGGCCGCGAATTCCAGGGCAGAGCTGGGAACGCTGAGAGGACTGCGCTGTTTTGAATGGGTTGCCCCCAAACACCCCTTGATTTTCAAGTTGTGAGCAGAGGCAGGAATAGGTGTCTGGGCTGCTGAGGTGCGAAGGCGCTGGGGGTCTGCTGGACGGCGGGCGCCAGGCTCTGGCGGCCGGGCAGCGGGCTGGAGTGCGGATGTGCGCCCGCCTATCTGATTAGCAGCAGGGGAAGCGGCTTATCAGCAGCGCATCGCGATAGGCAGCTGGAGAAGCGTTATCTCGCGGCATCTGAGCCTGGCTGCAGGAGCTCAGCGCGTTCAAAGGCAAACGAGGTCGCGGCGGAGAGCTGTTTGCCCAGCTTCGAGTGGCTGGTGGCTTGGCCCTTGGTTTGGCTTTTCTTCTTCTTGGAGGAATCGCTAACGGCACGGCCTTGGAATCTAGATCGCCACCTTTTCTCTTAGCTCTTTGCCTGCCTGCAGAGTTTTGCAGTGCTCGACAGGGCCAACTCGTAAAGTTCTGCGTCATCCCTCTTGCAGTTCGCTATCTGTCTTGAAAGGCCTGGGAGGGCAGCGAGCCGCCACCGCGGTATTTCCCAAGTGCTCCTTGCATGTGTGGGAATGGTGTTACGAAAGCCCCGTGGTCGGCCTCCAGGGCTGGTTCACACAGGTGCACTGCCTCCTGCTGCATGCAGGCTGCTGCGGCATGGAGCTGTGGGTGCACGTGCCCCCACCTTGCTGGGCAGTGCACAAGGTCTGGGGCAGCGAGGACGGTCACTGAGCGCCTGGCATTGCCATGCCCCAAACCTTGGAAGTGGCCACTCTGCCTGCGACAGCTGTTGTGGGACAGGGGTGGCAGGTGGCCAAGGCTCTAGGAGGCACCATGGGGAGTGCAGAGAGGGATGTGAGCTTCCGTGTGCATGGGATGGGCATGTGGCGTACGTGGGGGCGGGGGTGTTTTGTATATTATGATATGTACGTGTATGTGCGGGTGCATTGGCTGCATGTGTGCACCTATGTGTAGGCGTGCACATTCATACATGCAGGTGTACATGGAACTGCATGTGTGTAGCATAGAAGTGTACATAGGAAGGTGTATGTGGGAGTGTGTATGTGGCACTGTGTACACAAAGGTGTGTATGAACTTGTGTCTGTGTGTGTAGGTCTGTATATGTTAAGGTGTTTGAGGGGGTGTGTGCTGTGTAAATACGGGTACATAGAGGTGTGTGTATACATAGGTGTATCCCTCAGGGAGCACTGAGGGGTGGGCGTGTGTGCCTGAGTGTGCATATGCAGGTGTGTAGGTGCACATGGAGGTGTGTGTGCAGGCTTATGCTGGTAAATATGTGCACATGAGGGTGTGCACAGGTATGTGCATGCAGGTGTGTGTATGAGGGTGTGTGTAGGTATGTGCATGTGGGGGTATGTAGGTATGTGCATATGGGTGTGTAGGTATGTGCATGCAGGTGTGTGTATGAGTGTATAGGTGTGTGCATGCAGGCGTGTATATGAGGCTGTGTGCTTTGTGCATGCAGGTGTGTGTACAAGGGTGTGTGTAGGTGTGTGCATGCAGGAGTGTGCATATGGGTGTGTAGGTGTGTGCATGTAGGTGTGTGTATGAGGATGTGTGTAGGTGTGTGCATGCAGGTGTGTATATGAGGCTGTGTGCTTTGTGCATGCGGGTGTATGTACAAGGGTGTGTGTAGGTGTGTGTACATGAGTGTGTGCATAGGGCAGTGTGCATAGGGAGCGCCATAGGAGTCTGTGGTGTAAGTGTATGTGACCAGGTCTCCAGGTCAGGGCCCCCACACAACACGCTGCTGGCTGTTGCAGCCCCTGCTCCAGGGTTAGTCTCTCCGGAGGTGCATAAGCCCTGCCCGCCTCCTCCCCTGCCAGCACTGGACACTGCTCCTCAGAGCTTCCCTGCCAGGTGGAGGCCAAGGTAAAGTCGCCCAGTGCCAATGGGTGGACACGCAGGATGTCCCTCCAGGAGGGGGGCGGTGAAGGCTGTTCCAAGTGGGGCTACGTGTGGAATGCCTCAGGACACAGGATCTGCAGAGTGGCTGGGGTCAGCCCGGCTGGCAAAGCGAGTCCTCCTGTGACTTTGGGCAGAGCCAAGGAATGACAGGTGGGAGGCAGGACAATGGAAGGGCCTCAGGTCTTGCTCTGGGACCCGGGAATGGCCTTTGGAAAGGGACTGTCCTGGCATTCACATTTGGGGAGGAGCCTATAGGAGATGAGTTAGGAAGCCTCCCTCCCAACAAGGAACAATGTGAGGCCAACAAGACCGTGGACCCCACGAAGACAGCTCTGTCCCTGGCCATGATGTTGGTCCATTTCCCTGATGGGGGCCAGGACCACGTGACTGGAGGACAGTGACTCTGCGGAGGACAGTGGAGAACACGCAGAGCCAGGTTATGGTGGGACCCCCATGCTGGTTCCGAGCCAATGCATATTCTGGAATATTCTGGGGAATGTTCACAGGGTCAAGACAGACATAGAACCCAGTGCTGGTTCCTCCTCAGAGAACATTCTGGAACGCAGATGTGAGAGGTAAAGGTGGCTTCAGCTGTTCCTCAACAGACACAGTCCAGGGCAAGGGCCCCCGCCTTTGTGTGAGACTACCCTCCCACTGCAGGCCCAGGCCCTGTGGCACCCCAGGTGCCTCCACATGGCTCCCAGGTGGGGACCTGCTGTAGACACTGCCGTGCAGTCTGAATCCCCACCCGCTTCAGAGGGCTGCGCACACGACGGCTTTGAAAGCCAAGAGGACCAGTTCTGCGCCTGTGTGGTCCCAGAAGCTGGCATATGGCGAAAGGAGGAACACTTGTGGAAAAACTGGGCCAGGAGAGATGGAAAATCTCCCATCCTCACACTTGCAAGCGCGCTTCAAGTTTGTACTTCATAACCTCCAAGGTACAGTTTAACTATGGAAATGGTTTGTGTTTGATCAACAAAACCTAGCTGGGCATGGTTTCACACACCTGCAGTGCCAGGGTTTTGGGAGGCGGAGGGAGAAGGACTGAAGGTTGCACCCGGCCCGGGCAACTTACAGAGATTCTGTGTCAAAATTGAGTGAATTCAAAAGGCCTGAGATAGAGCTCATTGTGGAGGCCCTGGACTCAACCCCTGGTGTGTTGGGAGGTGGAGTGAAAAGAAGGAAGGAAGGGAGGGAGGGAGGGAGGGAGGGAGGGAAGGAGGGAGGGAAAAAGGAGAAAGGAAGAATGAGCAAAGGAATGAAAGGAAGGAAGAAAGGGAGAAAGAAGAAAAAGAGGAAGGGATGAACAGAGAGAAAAAAGAGAGAGGGAGGGAGGGACAGAGGGCCAGAGGGAGGGAGGAGGGGAGGCCTCCCCGTCTTATCTTTCCCCATGCTGACCACTCACAGTCAGTATCCTTTGCGTTTCCCGGGTACCAAATGCAGTCAGATCTAAGGTGACCCTTTCAGTCCACCAGAGGCCGGGGTGGACACCATTTTCTGCTTTCAGCTTTGGGTCCAAATTTTACTTTCTGCTTTGTTCTCTCCACGTTGAAAGAATCGCTAGCTCTGTGTGTAAAACAACAACCGACGTTTCGTTAACTTTCCTTCGACATGGGGTTTCAGAAAGAGATGGAAAAAAAAAGTTCTAAGCTGTGGTTACCAGTTTGCCACCTGCCGTCCTATCTGGTTGGGACACTTCTGATTTGGGAAGTGTAAATATAACCCAGAAAAAAAAAAAAAAAAAAAAAAGAGCTTCCCTTCTCCTCCTTTTATGCAAAGGGAGAAGGGTTTACATGGAGGGCAGAACCGAGCCTGAAGTTTCCACAGAGCCAGCAGAGGGGCAGAAGGAGCGGGAGCAGCACCCCACCAAGCCCCTGCATGCCCAGGGGTGCCAGGTTTTCCTCGAGGTCTTTGTAGGAACTCCATTTCACAAACTATAGGACGTGAGAGCCGTCAGCCTGTTAGGATTTGTAGGGCCACTGGAACTTAGAGAATCCCAAGCTCTGTGCTAACTACAGGCGGTGGAAGTCCTGGGAAGGCCACTACAAATACACACACACATACACACACACACACACACACACACACACACACACACACACACTGCTGAGGCCAAGCTTTGGGGAGGTTACATCCACTGCAGGGGGAAGCAATGAGGCCACAGACATCGGCCGGCACTGCAAGCCAGGGCTGCTTCTGCGTGGCTGGGGTCTGGGTGCGTGTTTGGCTCTGTCGTCCGAGCCAACTGCCTGCCTCCTGCACGGCTGCTTGAGTGCTGCAGAGCGTGTGGAAGCCCGGCTCGGCCTGTGCGCGTGCGTGCGTGCGTGCGTGCTTTATGCAGGGATGTTAGACCGGCGCCGTGGGGGTAGGGGGCTCGGGGGCGGGGCGGGTAGCGCTGATCCGCAGGAGTTGGCTTCCGGTTTCTCTTGACATGGGGCTCCTGAACTGGAGGTCTGGGAGCAGCTGGCCCGTGGCAGCAAGCGGCGGGCTCCAGCGGCACCTCGTTTGGCTCACGGGAGGGGAGTCTGTGTCTCGTTTTCGCCTTTGCTATTTCTGTTCTCCTGGCTTGAGGAATTTTTAAATGCAAAGGAAGATTCACCTCAGGTACATTCAGATGTCCCCAGATTGCAAGGACTGTTCTAGAAGGAGCTGGCTTTGTAGCACCCTCCGCATCATGGCATCACTCCGTTTTCTCCCGGCAGCCTCTGGTTGACTCCTGCTGATTAAGTATAATCTCAAAGTGTGCGTGCAGATCTAAGGTCAGACTGCTTTGGCGATCCTGGTCCCGCGGTGACCTCTGGGGACACTGGCCCGTAGGGCCTTCACAGTGCGTGCGTGTCTGGGGGGACAATCACAAGCCTGGCCTGGCTGCGAAGGGCCCACCTTTGGGGTCCCCTCAGGAGTGTGCTCAGGCGGGCGCCCCGGTGGCAGCTCCCTAGTGCGTCTCCACGGCCCTGTTGCCAAGCCAGCCCTTCCTCCAGAGGATGTGGCTGCAGGCTGCGCTTCCCACAGAAGTCGCCAGGCAAGGTGTCCCTTGAAGCCCCGCACGTCTGGTGTGGTCCCTGGTGTGATCGCCGGGGACTGCTCTGTCCCAGCGCAGGAGGAGGTGGCACGGTGGGGTCTGTGGGTTTTCACGTTTTCAGAATGAAGGACTGCCGCCCCAGAAGTGAAATTCTGCTGTAATGGAAAGAGAACTTTTATTACAGCCCCGCAGGCAGCTCAGTGGCTTTTATTATCCTCGGGAGCTGGCGGAATGTCGGCAGCGTCCACGCACTTTCCCGCTGAACTTGGTGGCAATAAAAACAAGAGCCTCCCCGTGACCCCAGAGCACGTCTGTCGGCTTCCGTTTCTGCTGTAATGTTTAGTGAGGACCATGAACTGTCACCTGGGGCAGCACCTATTTACCTGAGTGCTGTGGCGGATGCTGTCTTCAGCGGAACTCACGCCCTATAGCAAATCGGAGGGTGCAGGTACAGTGGCTTTGACCCCGAAAAGACGATGCAGTCACCTCTGTCATCTAAAGCATGCATTTGCTCTTGGCGCAAAGGGCGTTCCTGCTCATAGTCAGCTGCACACTGGGTCTTAGGCTGCGCCTTGTAGCTGTGGGCGTGAGTGGCTCTGCTCAGGCTGCATCTGCTGGTTGGCCTTCCTATTTCAGTCACGGCTTTGATTACTGACAGAGGGTCTCCTGAAGGCTGTCGGGACCTGCGCCTGCTACACACACACACACACACACACACACACACACACCATGCTCACATACGCACACGTGCTACCTGCAGCCTTTCCTGCAGATCTGGGGTAGACACTCCCACCCTGCTTTAAGAGATGATGAATTCTTTTCTTTCTCTTTTTTGGAACCAGGAATCAAACTCATGACCTTGTGCTTGCCAGGCAGCCTCTGTGCCACTGAGCCATCTCCCCAGCCCCTCTGCCCTAAGCGAGATAGCCACTGAGAGTGGTCCTGAGGCCAGGCTGCTCAGAGCTGAGGGGCAGCCAGGCAGCTCTCCTGGAGCAAACAGCGGGTCCCAAGCTCTGGGTGGCGCCACCTGAGAGGGACGCAGGCGGCCTGCTGAGCGCCTCTCCCTCTGCAAGGAGCCGCACTGAGAAGGCAAAGCAGCCCCCACACAGGCCGGGGCGCACCATCTCGCTCAGCTCAGGGAGCTCAGGCACCGATGCCTCAAGCATCTGCTCAGCATGAAGGGCTGGTGAGACTCTGCTTTCTCTGTGCCACGTCTTCCAGGCCCATGGGGGATTCTATGCTTATAGCACACTGCAGTTTGAATTGGCCACTCAGCTGCGCCCTGGAGCCAGAAGCGTGGAGAATGTGCTAGAAAAGTAGGTCCTCACTCATGTTCTGGAAATTTACTCAGTTAGTACTTGCTGAATTTTGACCCGAGAGGAGTTAGTCATCCACTTTCTATATGTGTTTGTTAAGTCAGGCCGCTCCCCCACGCATCTGCTCCGTGGCCACCACAAGTGCCCGTGGAATGCCACTAGCCCACCCCCCACTCTTGGGCCCACGTGGGACCCGGTGTCTGTTGGCTTGCCTGCTGGCTCAGCTGTGTGGTCCGGTGGACAAGCAGTGCTTGTTTGAGTCCCTCCACTGTATTCCTGAGCACCTGTGCTCACCTTTTCATGCTTAGAAATGAATTTCTTCACTGGTTCTTGGGGCTGGGAGTTACGCCCTGGGCCTGGGACAGGTAACCGCCAGCCTGGGGACATGCGTCCACCTCGTTGACGTGCTTTGGAGTGATTGCTTTGAAACCCTCCATACACCCCATGAGGGTGGCCTGGAGGACAATCACTGGGGAAGGGGAGTGGCAGAGGTGGCGCCTCCCATGTGTCCCATGGTTTTGCAAAAGTGGTGGCACCAAAAGCCTCCTGCTGCTGCTTGGGAGATGCTGCTGGTGAGACCGTGGAGGAGCAGGCAGAGTTTGGTCAGGGAGAAAGAGAAGCAAAGAGAGAGGCCAGCACTATCCAGCTTTCAGGTGTGAGGGACGCTGACCACTGCGACCACTGCTCACCTCCCGCTCGGGGAACAGGGACAGCTGTGTGCCTGTGGCCACCAGCTTCCTGCATGCAGGAGTCCCGAGCATATGGATGCACCCTCTGGGGACCTCTCCTGCTGTTCCTGTCCCTCCCTCCTTCCCTCCTCCCTCTCCCCCTCCCCCTCCCCTCTCCACCTCCCTCTCTCTCTCCATCTCTCTCC
>PVKN010014320.1:0-19280 GCA_004027915.1 Capromys pilorides | reverse complement strand
CTAGGTGCCTACGGAACAGGACAATGTTTGTGGTCCTAATTTTATTGGACTCATTGTGATCTTCCCGTTTTCAGTGTCTCCAGTGCTGGGATTATAGGCATGCACTCCCACAGTGTCTGTGTGCCCAGGGGCAGGGCTGGCATGGCATGTGGTGTTGGGGATCAAGCCCTGGTCCCTGAGCACAGTCTGCTGAGCTATCTCACCACCCCGTGATCATAATTTTTTTTAACCAGCACACGGTCTAGTTAAGTTCAAGTGATTTTCTGTGAGAGTGACACTCAAGGTTGTGGGTGTACCCTCTACCATGGGAGATGATGCTTTGGGAACCCTGGAGAGCAAGAAGAAAAATTTAGTCTGAAAAAATGAAGTTTTAGTCTGTGTAACTGAAATGAACTGGGAGCCAGGCGTGGTGGCTCACACCTGTAATCCCAGCACTTGGGAGGCTGAGGCAGGAGGATCAGTGCAAGTTCGAGACCAGCCTGGGCTACAAAAGTGAGCTCAAGGCCAGCCTGAACTACGTAGCGAGACCCTGTCTCAAAAAAAAAAGGCAAAAATAAAATAAAATGAACTGGGACTATTTCTTGTATTTTTAGTGCCAAATCACTTAGCTTCAATAAAGAAACCAAAGGGGCCAGGGAGATCGCTCAGTAGAATAAGTGAGTTTAATCCCTGGTACCAGGAAAAAAAAAAACAAAACTAAATTTTACCCATTTTGTGTATAAGGAGACATCTAGGCTGGGCATGATGGTACATGCCTGTAATCCCAGTATTCAAGAGGCTGAGGCAGGAGGATCACAAGTTTGAGGCCAACTTGCAAAAAAAGTTCAAGGCAAGCCTGAACTGCAAAGTTAGACCCTGTCTCAAAAAAGGGGGGAGGGGGAAATACATGAGACATCTATTTCATTTTGTTCTGCACATTTTTAAGTGAGTTTTTAGGGGCCAGCGGGATGGTTCAGTGGTCTAAAGCGCCTGCTTAGGAGGGCTCAGGCGACTGCGGGGACTGCAGTTCGATCCCCGGCACCACATGCTGCGCCAGCGCCACCACCAGGGCAGGCTGAGCCAACCACAAAATGAATAAATAAAGAAACAAACAAACACAACAAGCAAACAAATAAATAAATAAATAAAATTTTTAAAAAAATAAATAAATGAGTTTTTAATAACTAAACATAAGGATAAGCACTGGCCACAAAGAGTTAAAAGCTTTTTATGTACTTTTTTAAAAAAGTAAAACAAAAACTATGGAATAAAATGACATCTAAATGGGAAAAGTCATCCACCTAACAGGTATAAAATGTGTGAGCCTAGTGTGGTGGCCCACGCTTGTGATGCTACACTTGGGAGACAGGGGCAAGAAGATCACCAGTTTGAGGCCTGCCTGGATTTCATAAGTGAGAACAAGGCCAGTCTGAACCACATGGCAAGACTGTATCAAAAAATAAAAATTTTAAAAATATTATGTAACATTGAAAAACGAAATAATGCACTATCCCAGACCCCAGTGATCTTTCTCTTAGAGATTCAAGTTCAATGGAAGAAGAGATGTATGATGACGCGTTAGAGAGGGAGCAAGAGGAGCCTCCAAGCCTGGTGTGGTGGTGCACACCTATAATCCTAGCATGTGAGAAGCTGAGGCAGGTGGATGGAGCACTGTGAGTGCAAGGACAACTGGGCTATGTGTTGAGACTCTATCTCAAAAAAAAAAAAAAAAAAATCTTTTTTTTTTCAATAACAGAGCAAATCTGTAATCAGGACTAGTTATGTATCAAAGGAATGAATTTACGCAAAGGCAACTTTGAGAAAAGAATTGCTACATGTTTAGTAACAACAGTAGTTTGGAGTGCCCCAAAGCGAAGTGGCCTCTTTGTCCTAGGGGCAATGAAGGATTTAGGAAGGAAGGCTGAGATGAGGGCCACGCCGGATGCAGTATGGAAATAACTGGAGGGGGTGTTGGGGTGAAGACAGGAAGACACCAGTCAGACCAGACTGGGCAGGACGGGTGGAAGTGAAGGTAACCAAGTGGGAAGGTCTGCAGAAGGCAGAGGGGACCTGACGCAGGTGTGAGAAGGGTGAGGCAAGGATGAGATCCATGTGTCCGGCGTGGGCACCCATGCAAATGACAAGCCTGATGGGTGCAGAGCTTCGGAAAGATGGGGAACTCGATCTAGCACCGTGCTGCGTCGGAGAGCGAGCTCAAAGAAGCAGGCCCACAGGGGACCGGAATTTAACAGAATTGAAGCAGTCAGGAGAGCAGATCGGTTAAGAGGGCGTGGGGTCTCGCCCTCGCAACAAGGCCCGCCCTCCAGCCCTCGACCAACCACCGGGCTCTTCCGGCGCCGGGTTCGCCAAGCATGCCGGGAGCGGAAGCGCAGAGCGTGCCGGGATCTGTAGTGTGGACGGCCCCAGAATTCCTTGCAACTCGCGGCCTGGCGTCATTTAAAAGGCAGGCCCAGAAAGCGGTGGTGCTCGCGGGGCAAGGTTCCCCTTCGGCGGCGGCATGGTACGCCCTGGGCTGGATTCCCTCTACGCAGGGCGTGGCATCTCCACGCCTCCACAATCTGCTCCACCTGGAAGGGAAAGCGGGTCACTGGGGTATGGCTGCGCCTCTCCCCGCCACCTCGAGCCGAACCACGCCCGCCCTCCAGCTCCCCTTCGCCAGGTTGCCAGCTGTTGAGCCTGGTTTCCGTGTTCTCACCGGGATGAGCGGCTCCCACCGGTTCTGCTCCTCTAGGGCGCTCAGTTCTGCCGGGGCCAGCAAGGCCAATCTCAGCTCTCGCACCACCGGGGCCGCCACCTCGGCCACGGGCCGTTCCAGCACAGCCTGCGAACGCCAGCCCTGAGCCCGGAGCCCCTGCCCCGCTGCCGGCTCACTGTGTTCCTGCGGCTGGCGCTGCCGCCAGTGCCCTCGTACTCTTCCTGTCCCCACTCACCGCTCCCACGCGCGCCCAGCTCCGGGCAGCCCGGACCAGCTCAGCCTCATCCACACAGAGCTTGTCGCTCTGCAGCAGAGGCAGCAGCGCAGCGGCCGACAACTCCAGGAAGCCGCGGGTCCGGAGCGCCTCCTGCGGGTCGGCGGAGTGGGTCAGGGGAAAGCAGGATAGGTTCAGTGGGGTGAGGAGTATGTAAATGGATGGTGGTACCTGGCTGTGGGCTTCTATGAAAGCTATACACCGCTCCTGCAGCGGCCCTAGGCCAAAAGTGACAGCCACCTGGGAGCAGAATGAAGTTGAAGAGTATCAGATTGGAGATTGGAGAAAACCCTGAGCCCTGACTGCCACTGCAAGCCAGACCTTAGCCCTAATTGAGGAGGCTGACTGAAGCCTATAGCCTACCTGGAAACTAAACTCACAGAAAGTACCCCATAACATATGCACATGTAAGCAGACACTGACGGACACCAAGTGTCGTCTTCAAACTCCTCCCCAGGGCCAAGCCTTGACTTTACAGTTCCATGCTCTGTTCTTTCCCTTCTCCAGCCTCGACTGAAGACCAGCAAAGACCTTCCAGAACCCTACTTCCCACATATGTAGGCCCCCAATTTATCCCATAAACATCCTTGGAGCACTTAAGTGCTTAAGTTTCCAAATTGTTCTAATTCTGGTTTGGTTGGGTGTTTTTAGGGTTTTTTGTTTGTTTTCAGAATGATATTGCTGTGGAGCTCAGGCTATCCCTGAATTCCATGCCTCCTTAGGCCAGACATAGTATATTTCAAGCTTCTGATACCTGCAGCCCTAAACTATACATTGAAAGCCAGACTCCTCCCAGGCCGGTCCAGCAACACTCACCTGCAGAGCCTCACAAGCTAGTTCCACATCAAGCACCTTCTCCACAAACTCCAGGCACAACTGGAAACAGAAGTGGGTGTGAGCTCTGTAGAGGTATCCTAAGTTGCACCACAAAAACACTGAGCAGACTTATAGTGGGGAGCTGCCCAGCACAGCTTAAAGTCCAGATTTGGGGTAAGGAGACGGTATGCCTCTGTAATTCAGGCTAGTCTTAAATTCACTGTGTATCCTGGGCTGGCCTCAAACTCATGATCCTCTTGCCTCAGCCTCTCAAGTGCTGGGATCACAGGTGTTCAAAAGTCCAGATTCTTGAAGACCCTGCATAAACAAGGCCCTGCTGCCCACCCCCTCACCTTATCCCCTCTCCTCACTTATGCTGTAGCCACACAAATGTCTCACCAGCTCCATTGGTGACTCTAACTATAATAACATCTTCCACTCCCCTCTGACAAAGTCTTCCTTCTGTCACATCCAACACAAATGTTTCCTCCTCCAGGAAATCCCCCCTCCCCACCTTGGCCTTGGCATGGTTCACTCTCATCTATCACACTCTGCTACCAGGGATCAAGGGTGATTTGTCCTTGTGCCTGTCCCACACACATAGGATATAAATATTCTTTACCCCCAGGCACATGAACATGCCCTGCACACATGGAGAAATAGCCATGCTTCCTTCTATGTGACATGTTCCCTGCAGATCAGAGTGTGTGCGAAGCAGGCTGTGTAGGAGAGAAAAAAAAAAAAAAAAGTAGGCCTTGGCATAAAAACTCACCTCTCGCAGTTCCTCCAGCCCATATTCCACGGCTGCTGTCAGCACCTCCAGCACCTACAGAGTGGGCAGTTGCGGAAGCAGAAGGGAGTTTCCCCCATGCCCACAGGGCAGCAGGCAGAATCCTGCACCTCAGCCTCTTCCACCCAAGCCCCTGCTCAGGGTGCTCACGGAGTGGCGGTGCAGCTGGACGCTGTTGGTGTACAGGAACTCCAGCACTGCCAAGAAGGCTTCCGCTGGCACCGTGCTCAGCACCACAGGTCTCAGCACCCCAGAGGAGTCTGCCTCTGTGCCCAGAAGTCGCTGGAAGAAGTTGCATCTACAGGCCAGCAAGCACTGGTGGGCAAATACTTCCTGCCGTTCTTGACCAACCACAAAGCGAACATCACTGTAGGAGAGAGTGGCAGGGCCAGGGGAGAAAAGTCCAGGGTACAGCTTGAGCTTTGCCTTGGCCCACTTGGGCCTTAGTTTCCTTATCTGTAATGTAAGAGACGGGGCTTAGCCTTCTAGCAGAAAGTCATCAAGAACATACAGCTCTAAGTTTAGTTCCAGCTCTACCTGATGGTACAATAGACAAATGACTTTCTATCTTTAAATCTCAGGTTTCTGACTCAACTTCAGGTCTCCAAAGAGCCAGCTGTGCTCAGTCACTAACGGCTGACAATAGCAAGACTGATCTTTGTCCTCCTCTGCCTTGAGACAAGGAAAAGAAAGCTCTGCTTGACGCCTCCTCCACTACCTGCCAACTCAGCTTTTTTCAGCGCTCTTGAGGCAAGAGGGTGTGGGGGTGCGGGGTGACGGGAGTGCACTGACTGCAAGCAGACATGCGAGTGATGCACATAATGAGGCCCAACCACATTTTCCATCTTCGCGATCACTTCCGGCCCAAGCCTCTGGGCCTCTGAACAAGGTAAAAAGTAGGAGACCAAAAAAAAAAAAAAAAAGCTCTATATTGCTGGTGGCTCCCCATTCTAGATCCAAGGCCAAGGTTTCTGACTACTGAAGCCCAACTTTTCCTTGCCCTGCCCCAAAGAAGCAGAGTTGTGAGAGTCACCGGCCCTTTCAGATAAGTCCAGATCTGAGCAGTGGGGACAGGAAGCTGCATTCTGGTTCTCCTGATCAGCATCTTGGGCAAGCAATAAGCAGCACCTCTGAGCTACTTCCTGTCTGGGCAATCCCTTGGGCTTTGTCTCTCTTGTGAATCCCCGTTCTCAGAACAGGGTCATGTGCTCCTCGGCCTCTTTAAGGAGGGAGTCTGAACACCCAGCTACACGTTCCACAGAAGTGCGTCAGCTTATGTTCCATCTCCCAGGATCTAGCAACTTAATGGCCCTTTTGGCCTCTGTGAAGGAACCCCCCACCCCAGTGCCCCAGAAAAGGAAAGGCCTGGCCTGACCTCACATAACAGTGTCAGGCTCCAGCCCCAACCACCCACCACCTCTCACTCTCAGAATGCCATGGCTACAGCGAACAGTGAAACGCTCTACCCTTCGCCTTCCCACAGAGCAAGTTCACCAAGGACGACAGCCAAGCCCTCATTCCTCACCCTTCACCCAGGCCTCATCCGAGTCCTGGGGCCTGGCAGAGCCAGCTATGGAAAATCTGTGCTCCAGACAGGGCTCACATTCCCTCACCTGAATTGGGGGTTGTTGACAAGGCTCCGGAGCGCTGTGGAAAAGGGCTCAGCCAGTCCATGCACAACCAGTCCTGGGGTCTCCATACGTAAAGCAAGAGGAGCTGAGGCTGGAGTGGCCCAGGAAGCTGCTGTGTGTTGATCTCTCCTGGCCAGGCCTTGAGGCGGTGAGACTAGAGAGGCCTGAGAGAGAGGGCGAGAAGCTGGAGAGGCCTGTTAGCTGGAAGCTGCCGTTTAAAGAGGAGGCTCAGGTTCCTTTAGAAGACATCAGAGGCCTTCTGAGGAGACTACAGCCTCAGGAATGAGACAGTCGGGGATCTAGGAGAGGCCAAAGCTGGAGCGGACAGGGTGCTGAAGAGGCCCAGGCTAGGAGCCTGCTCAAGCAGCCAAGGGGTGGGAAGCCTGTGGGTTTCCATGGAAACTGGAGCTGGGCCGGAGGAGGCTCCGCCTACCTCCCCACAGGCCCAGGGGAAAATTTTAGCCTGTGGAGGGGCCCTAAGCCGATCAGAGGTCCCAGCTCTGGCTCCTGTCTGTGCCAGGTCCGGAGTTCAGTTTCCCTGGCTTCCTACCTCTTAACCTCACAGGCTCATAAGCTAGGATCAGGTTAGCTAGGCTGGGGAACCCATCAACTGGGAAAACCTGTTTCATAGATGGTTTTCAGGGCCTATACTGAGCCTAAGGGACAGCAGTCCCATCCCTCCCAGATGTGGGTCAGGTGAGGTGTCAGCTCTGACTGCAGCTCAAAGCCTCTGGCATCCCTGAAATGCAGCTGCTTGTGGGGAAGGGGTCGCCTAGGCCTGAGGCAGAGGTGTGACCAGCTGAGGACAACCCCCAGGCAAAGGTCCAGAGACCAGTCCTGGGTTTGCTACTGGCTGGGTCATGACTGTGCTGGGTTCGGGTCCTCCTAGCTGAGCCACTGGCTTCCCCATTTCCCTCCCACATCCTTGAACTGAGGAAGTCGTTCAAGCCCCACCCTTGCTCTGAGCCTGAAGCAGAAATGTTTGTCCTTATTGAGGCTGACAGGGAGACAGTCATGACGTGCTCCTTCCTGTGGGCCCAGATCCTGGATTCCTGAGCAGCCGCCTCCGCCTCTTCAAGGTTTCCTCATATCACAGGCCCCTGTGACTCCCTCACAGCCAGTCAGTCCTTCGGCCATTTCACAAAGAGCCCTAGGGGGGCTGCCTGTCTGCCCAGGGCCCCTATGTCCCTGAGTATTTCACCTCTGTGTGCCACTCTGTGATGACTCTGCGATCACTCAGGGGCTGCCCCCTCAGTAGTTGCTCTGGTAACATTTCCAGGTTCTACTACAGGCAGGCTGGAGACTGGGCCTGGGAAGGGAAGTGCTTACCCCGCAGCCCATGGCAACTGCACAACACAGCCTTTCCCTCCCACTCCAGCAATCAGGCCAGCTAGGAGACACCTGTGGAGCCCGGTGCTTGGAGGCCAAAGGCTGCAGGTGACTCAGGTGCCTCAGGGAGTTTCAGTAGCAGAGGGGAGAAGAGGAAGAAGGGTGATGCCAGGAGTGATTGTGTAGGAGGTGGAGTCAGAGGCCAAAAAAGTTCCACAGATCCCCTGCCCCCAGTCTCTGCCTGCTTCAGGGTCTTGTTCCCTGCCTAGAGAAGATAGACAGAGGTGGTAATGCCTGGACAACCTCAGGGCTTGAACGATCTGTGGGGGTGAAGGAGTCAGGTCTGTCTGTTCCTCCTGGTTAAGGGCTGGAGGCTCCACTTCTACCGTCAGGATGAGCCAGAAGTCAGGTTCATCTGCCCTTTCTATGGTTAAGTCAGGTGGAAGGAAGGAAAGGGAAGGATATTTAGGGATATTTAGATCTCACCTAGCCAACTCCATGATGCTCAAGAAAAAGTAGAACTCAGGATCAGACCATAGCATCTCTCCCTGGCTTGTCTCTAACAGTCCTCTAAGCACCTAGAAAACCAGGCAGCCCAATTTGATCCACCTAAAAACAGGTAAGATGGGATAGGCTGAGGGTGGTGAACCTAGGGCATGAGTGCTACATCTGGCTGTTTGTTATCACTGCAAGCTCTAAAAGGAGCCCACTGGGATAGGAACAGCTGTGTGGGGTGGCATACACTGTAGCCCATTCCTTACGGTCCCATTTGCTCAGGAGGCTAAGACTAAAGAGCCACCATAGCCCAGGTATCCAAAGGAGACTAGGTAAAAGTGAGATGCTTTCTCAACAACAACAAAAAAACACATTTGACAGCCTATAATCTCATCACTCAGTAGACTGAGATAAGATGGTGAGTTTGAGGCCCGTCTGAGATACTGAGTGAGATTCTATCTCAGTGCAAAGGTCCTAGGCTCAAAGGGGAAATGGGGTGGGCCATAAGCCCTGATGGAAAGATGGCCACTGAATGCCATCCTGAATGGGTTTTCCAGCCTACAGGTCCATGGCTGGCAGGGTTCTGGCTCCTGGACGTCAGGAGGAAGAGACCACCAAAGAGCTGGGAACCAAACTACCACCTATACGGTCCGGAAGCCGCCTGCCCAGCATCGATGAGGCCCGGCCAGCAGGCACAGGTCTGGGCTCAGCCTCCCGCCGTGGATCCGTGCTGGGCCTCCCTGGGCCCGTCTCACGCCGCAACTCGCTGGCTGGGCCCATCCTGGGAGCTGGCGGTCGGCGCCTATCCCTGGGACCAGGGTCCCCTCTAGCTTTCCGATTCAGCTTCTCAGGGTTACCCCTGGCACCTGCACAGCAAGTGGCACCCTCATACAGGATGGAGCCTGCTCCTGGGCAGCGCTGGGAGGCTGCACGTGCCCAGCGGGCTCTGGAAGCAGCCTTGGAGGAGGGGCTGCACAATGCGTGCTACTCAGGTACCGAGGCCGGCAAGCTGGCGCGGGAGCTGTGTGAACAGGTGCACCTGCGCCTGCGCAAGAGCAGCCCACCACGCTACAAGCTGGTGTGCAGCGTGATGCTGGGGCCACGCGCCGGCCAGGACGTGCGAGTGGTCAGCCGCGCACTCTGGGATGAGGCCTGTGATGGCCTAGTCTCTGCGTCCTTCACCAATGCCTCCCTCTTTGTGGTAGCCACTGTCCACGGGCTCTACCATGAGTAAGGAGGCCTCCAAGTTCTGAAAAATGGTTTATTATTTCCAGGAGGAGAACCCCCCTGGGGCTCACATCCCAATAAATAAATGTCTGTCAATAAATAAAAGTGGTCCATAAATAATGCCCCCCTAGCTGGGGGCTAAGGCTCAGGCTTATCTCAGAGAGGGTAAGGAACAGCAGGGGTAGGTGACCCCCAACTCCAGTAAAGCTGGTCCCTGATTCCTTAGGGGATTCAGCCCAGAGCCCCCAGTGAGGCACCAAAGGGACAGGGAGAGCCACAAACACAAGGACTGAACCTTAACAGGCACAGGCCTAGACCTCAGGGCTCAGAACATAGCAGGCTGGGGCCTAGGCTGGACTGCGGTCCCGGAGAAGGCGCAGCGCATAGCGCAGTCGCTGTCGCAGGTCTGGGGAGCAGCCTAGCTGCTGGAGGTGGGAGGCGAGGTAAGTACAAGCACTGCGGTTTCGGGCCACAAAAGTCACAAGGAGGGGCTCCCAGCCACTGAGGATCAGCTTGGTATGGTCCCCATAGAAGTTCACCTACGGATAAGAGGGTGATATTGATCAGGGCCTCAGTTCCAGACCAAACAGTTTCCTTCCCAGCAGCTTCTGCCTCCCAGACTTCCCTCCACCAACTCCAGAATTTACTTTTACCTGGACTGTGCCGTCACTGAACAGCATGAGAAGGGCCTGCTCGGTCTTCACCCACTGCAGCAGCAAGGGCGGGGCAGGCAGCTCCACCTCATCTACACTGGGCAGATCTCCTCCCTGGAAATAGGGGCAGGGCAGGCTACTGGTCTGAGGGACCCAGGCCCTTCCCTCTGGATATTTCCCTTCCTTACAGGTTCACCCTCTGCCTTTATAACCCCCCACCCAACCACCAAAGGAGAGCCAAAGGGATCAGCCCTGATGGTCCTCCCTGTGCCACTCCCCAGCGTACACACCTTCATGAGGTGCTGCTCCATGTAGGAGGTGAAATAGCGTAGGATGCCCAGCTGAGGCTGCAGAGCCCGGGGCACCGCGCCCACAGAGAAGGAGAAGTGCTTTGTGCTAGTGGGGTTGTAGTGCACTATCCTGGAAAGCAAGGTGGGTGTCAAAGGGAGCCCTGCAACAATGCCCTATCCCGAGAAACCCCAGGTCCCTGAGTCTGGAAACATATATCCAGGTGCAGCCCTGATGGGCACACAGCCTGGACACAAGGGATCTCCAACAGCACTTACTTTCTGTTGGCCGACAAGGCCATGTGTGTGCCATCATTGAAAAGCACAGCTACCCGGCGGCTGGACAGTTGGTACCCAAAGCCAAACTTGTTAGAGTAGTCTACCCACTTGCTGACCCACACCAGAGGCTCCGGCTGTGCCAGCGGGGCAGGGTTCTGTTCCGCTGTCACAGGAGAGGAGGGAGTGAGGAGCTGCTCCTGGCCAGCTGACCCATCACGCACACCAGACATCAGGCTTACCTGGGGGCATGAAGGCCACACAGTTTCTCAGAGCACAGAGCGCAGACTCTACCACTGTGGCCGCGGTCAGGCCTTCATCAAAACCTGAAGGAATCGGAGCCTGAGATGTAGGCATTAACCCTGCTGGACACAGCCTTGCTTCCCTGTGCCAACCATTTCCTTCCTTCTGGTCCCTGGACCAGCAAGTTCTGGCACCTCTCAGACTCCCTGACTCCTTACCATCGCCACTGCTGGCCAGTGTCCCACGCGGTGAGCTATCTTCAGCTACTGTCTCTACCAGGCCCACTGGGTTTGGACCAGAAGCTGCTGGTACCTGGAGGGTTAGGTCGGAAGAGAGAGTGAGATAAGCCCCAGAATCCAAATCCTTGAAAGTTCATGGCCCAGCCCTGCCCTGGTTTCCAGGGCACCCCAGGTCAGCCACAGGTGGCTAATGAGACACAGCCAATTAGGCCACCACGAGGCTGCATGCTTCATCAGCCTTTTATCCTGGGCTTCCCTCAGCTGCTGGGGCAGGAATGAGTCAGGGCAGAAGGGCCACAGCAGTATCTCACCTCAGGCCTGGCGCCCTGCTGGCCAAGGGACGTGCGCATGAGGCTGCTCACCAAACAGGAGACCTGCTCCCTCTCCTCAGGATGGCTCTTATCTGGGGGTGAGTGAATAGAGGCCTCAGTGTCCTGCCAGCCCTGTTTCCCACAAGGATGACACCAAGACAGGACTTCCCAAATGCCTGGATGACACATGCTCTCAGAGTTCACACTTTTGCATCCCCAAGATGCACATGACAAGCAGCTATATCATTCTGTACCCCCAACCCACTGATACCCCACTCACTCTTGCGTTTCTTCCTGCCAAAAAGACTCTTAGTAACTTTGGCAAATAGACTCCTTGCTGGATTGGGGGGTGTCAGGTCTGGGACTGTCACACAGCTGCTGATAGGGAGCCGGTCGGGGGTGTAGCCCTGGGAGGGGAGCCGTGTCAATAGAGAAAAAGCCTCATGGGTCCTGTCGCCTGCCTATTTAACCCCTAGGCATACACAGGCGGAATTCAGATTTCTAGGAGCTACAGACCTTAGTAAAGAAGTCATGGCGCAGGATCTGGTCAATAGAGGGGCGGTCTCGGGGTGAGGCTCGAAGGATGGCAGCCAGGAGCTGCCGGGCAGGCAGTGAGAGGCTGGCAGGCAATGTGTAGTGAACCTGCTTGATGCAGCGGTAGGTTTCCTTCAGGTCTGCTGTCTCAAACGGGGGGCTTCCACACAGCAGTGTGTACCTGTGAGCCAGGGACATGATGCTTAGAAGTAAAGTGGCCGACGTGCCCCTTCCACACACCCACAAATTGTCTGCAGCTGAACCTGGCACTCACATGACACAGCCCAGCGACCACACGTCTGCCTCGGGGCCATGGCCCTGTCTCAGCAGCACTTCTGGAGCCACATAGTTGGGGGTGCCACAGATGGTCCTGAAAGAGGGTGGAAAGGAGAGGGGAGGGGAGGCCTCAGACTCAGCCCAGCAGCCCTCCCGTTCCTGCCCCCACTGTGACTCTATAGACAAAGCAGCTGCCTGTCACCAAAGGCCAGAGAGCTCCTGCTTGTCCTGGGACAATGGATGCTGGCGATCAGAGCTGAGTCCCCACCCACCTGCCTGGCGCAGCTGCTCAGCTGCTCTGAAGGATGGGGGGAGGGGGAAGCTGGCCCCCAACCTAACCACTCCTCAAGGGTCACAGAAGATCCACGGCTGGCCCCTTCCCCCACTCCTGTCTGTGAGACACACCCATGAGGCTGTCACCTCCCAGTCTGTGCCACACAAACACCAATACCAGCTGTCATATCCCCCTAAACACTAATCAGCCACACATGTCTATCTGTGTCATACACACCCAGTCACAGTGGCCACAGCAGGGTCCTGTTACACACCCATAAAGTATCATGTACTGCCTTTCCACATGCATGTGTCCCCACTGACACACAGGGTCTTTTTTTTTTTTTTTTTTTTGTCTTTTTGAGACAAGGTCTCACTGTGCAGTTCAGCCTGGCACTGAGCGCACTTTGTAGGCGAGACTGGTCTAGAACTTACACAATCTTTCTGCCTCAGCCTCCCAAGTGCTGCAGATACAGGGGTGCACCACCACACCCAGCTCCACAGAGTCAGTCTTACACCTCCAGAATCTTTACTTCCCTGTCTGTCTCAGGAACTCAGAGTTACTCCCTCCCCCCATGTCACACGTTTAACAAGCCCTTCACCCTCTCTACCAGTCCCACCAATTCCAGCTGCCAACTCCAGTCTACAAACAGCACATCACCCCTTCCTTGTTTATCACATGCACAAGACAAGAGGTCACCTTGCCTCCCACATACACACTCACCGTCTGCCACACATCATCTGTGTCACACAGATTGTGCATGACCACCTCCTCCCTCAAACACTCACTTCTTCCTCTGCTCCAGGGGCTCTAACCGAGCAGCGAGCCCAAAATCCCCCACCTTCAGTTCCATGTGCTCCGTGATGAAGAAATTCCCTGGACAGAGGCAGAAGTGTCAGGTTCCTTCCCTTTACTCCTGGCCCCACCCTACAGACCCAGAAGCCTCACCCAGCTTGAGGTCTCGGTGCAGGATGCCGCGATGGTGCAAGTACTTGAGGCCGGAAAGGATCTGCCGCAGGTAGTAGCGTACCTCTGGTTCCAACAGGGTATGCCGGGCCTTCCAGATGTGGGCCAGGGACTGTGGAGAGCCACTGCCTCAGCCCTTGGTCACCTTCCCTGAGTCTCCCTCCACCTGTCCTAACCGGGAAAGACGGCCCCAGCTTTGGAGAGTGGGACTCGCCTTCTCTCCTACCCATACCCTGCTGGAATTCATTCCCCACCTTTCGGCTGCAGAGCTCCAGGAAAATGTATATGTTGTCAGCATCCTCAAAGTGATGTGAAAAACGGACGATATGGCGGTGCTGTAGGTCTCGGTGCAGCTCAATCTCATTGAGGATCTGCAGTGGGAGTCCAGGGTCGTCATCTTTCCAGGTGCCCTCCCCCGCCACTGCCCCCGCGGAGCAGGACCCACCTTCTCGCGCTGATGCGGCTTGGAGACTCGGCTCTGCGGGACGACTTTGACCGCGTAGGGGCTGCCGCTCTCAGTGTCGGTGGCCTCGTAGCAGCGGGCAAACCCACCCTAGGAGCAGGAACATCAAGCCGGACGCTCCCGAGGTCCCCACGGTGGGGTCCGGAGACCCCGCCCAGCCCAGCAGCGATCCCTCCACCCCGCGAGCCCTGCTTTCTAGACCGCCGGCCCACCTTGCCCAGCAAGCGGCCTTTAAAGTAGGTGCGGCCGCTGCGCGGGTCGGTGATGAGGCGCCCGGGGTCCGGCGCCGGGGGTCCAACCCGCGTCCCCTCCTCAGGTGCGCGCGAGGCGCTCGCCGGCGGCCCGGGTGCGTCTGGGGACGCAGGTGGGGCGGCCGCACGCGGGAAGGCACGCGGAGACCGGGGTTCGGCGGCGGGCTCCATTCGGGCAGCGCGGCTGCCTCTCGGTTCCGCCCGGCCACGGCCGCGCGTGGCGCTGCCTGGTTTCGCTACGCTGCTAGCGCCAGAGGGAGCCCGGCGTTTTTATCAATGAACGCCTCCTCACAGCGTCTGGTCTGCGTGAGCACCGCCCTCCAGGCCGGGAGGAGCCACGCCCCCTTGAACGCTGACGTCACTAGAAGCACTGCCTCCAATCCTACTCCTTCGAGGCCCCGCCTCCCGCTCGCATTTTAAAGACGCCACCACAGCACTAGTCATCGCTGCGAACTGGCCTGAGGAACCCGGGGCTCTCAATCCTCGGACTCTGGTGACTGACTGCCTGTCGCGCTGCTGGGATCCTTTTATTCTCCATGTTGCGTGGGAGTAGGGGTCAGGCATCTGGGAGCGTCTCCCCAGCAACCAGAGATCTGCGTTTCGGAGTGGGGAGGCTGAGGTGTCTCTCGCTTTCTCCTCAGTTGGCTGTGGCAATCCTTTTTCTGTGTGGGCCGCACCCTGTAGGGACTGAGGAACAACACACTGGAGGCCAGCTTGCTTGATCTGGAGCTGCCGTCCTGTTGGCTGTTTTGGAGTCAAACAGCCGTGTTTGTATTCCAGGTTCCAGGTTCTTAGACTGCAGCCACATCTTCCCCTACCCACTTAAACCTTTTTTTTCTTCAGGCAGGGTTTTTATTTTGCTTTATTTTCCTTCTCTTTTGAGACAGGGTCTCGCCATGCAGTTCAGGCCGACCTTGAGCTCACTTTGTAGTGCTGGGGTTACAAGCATGTGGTCACCACACCTAGCTCTTATTTTTACGCTCATGAGGGGCAGATTTCAGGCTTCTGCTTGGGGTCCGTGCCCCACTTCCTTCTGAAAATACCTATTTCCTTCAGTCAGCAGCCAGCAAGCAAAAAAAATGGAACTTGGTATTCTCCAATGATAGGAATGGGCATTTGGGCAGTTAGTCTTAGGGACACTTCAAACCCGAGACCCGTGGTCAGTGGCAGCCAGCGAGGCCTCAGAGAACTTTGGAGATTACCTGCGGAGTGCCAGGCATTGTCTGGAATAAAACTAATCAAGGTAAGCTGGGGAGATAGCTCAATAGAATAAGTGCTTGCCTGGCAAGCACAAGGTCTGAGTTCAATCCCCAGTACCGCCAAAAAAAACTAATCAAGGTAGCCAGTCATGATAGTGCAGCCTATAATCCCAGCACTTGGAAGGCTGAGAAGGCTGAGGTAGGAGGATAACTGAGTTCAAGGCCAGCCTGAGATACTTAGTGAGACCCAGTCTCAATATCACTCCCCTCAGCCAGGCATGGTAGTGCATGCCTGTAGTCCCAGCACTTGGGAGGCTGAGGCAGGAGGATCAGTGCAAGTTCGAGACCAGCCTGGGCTACAAAAGTGAGCTCAAGGCCAGCCTGAACTGCATAGTCAGACCCTGTCTCAAAAAGAAAAAAAAAAAAAGTTAAAAATTAAAAAAAATTTAAAAAAGATCAAAGTCAGAACTCAATTTACTTGGTTCTGCTTTATGAAAGCACAGATCATAGGCAAGTATATAAACAAAGTAATTGCAGGCTGTCCAAAGTACCATGAAGGAAGTAAACAAGGTTAGACCAAGAGCCTGCTTTAGAAAGAGCAGCCAGGAAAGAACACATACTTATTTATGCCTAACCTCTGCTGGTTTATCTCTAGACATCTCTGGCGTGGACCCGGCCGACTCGGCTCTGTACAGGTCTGGCACAGTCTCTGGTAGGATCATTGCCCAGCATTTCACTGGCCTCGAGCTTTGGTCTCATCACCCTTTTGTCTCTTCGCCTTCACAAGCTGCCATCAGAAATCTCACCGAAACCCAAGCCTCTGAAGGAAGACACTAAGCAGCCTGAGCTCTGCAGAAGTACGACTAGTTCAGATGAATCAGGGCAACACCCAGATGTACATGGTGATCCCGCAGTAGGGAGGCCGAGGCAGGAGGGTCACGAGCTCAAGGGCAGCTTGGGCTAGACAACAACACCTGGCCTAAAAAAAAAAATCTGCACGTGGTGGCTCACACGTTTAATACTAGTACTTGGAACTCATGAGCTCAAGGCCACACTGAGCTGAACAGTGAGCCTGAGGCCAGCCTAAACTACATAGCAGACCTTATCTGAAAAAAAAAAGTAATTTTCTTGGGAATATGGTAAAGGTTAGAAAAGACAAATAGCTCCGAGGCCTTATAGAGGCATGTTCAGTGTTGTGATTTTTGCAGAGTATGGTGCACACCTGTCATTCCAACACTCAGGAGGCTGAGGCAGGAAGTTCCTTGTGAGTTTGAGACCAGTCTGGGCTACAAAGTGAGCTCAAGACCAGCCTGAGACCCCGTACTCGGGAGGCTGAGGCAGGTGGATCGGTGTGAGATCTAGACCAGCCTAGACTACAAAACTGAGCTCAAGGCCAGCCTGAACTGCATAGGGAGACCCTGTCTACAAAAAAAAAAAAAAAAAAAATTGTGATTTTTTTTTGGGGGGGCAGGGGGCAGGGTTATTATGCTGGACTAAATTTAGCTCACTATAGTGGAGCCCAGGCTGGCCTTAAACTCCTAATGATCCTCCTGCCCCAGTCTCCTGAGGGCTGGGATTGCAGGCACGTGTAAGATTCTTGAGGAAATAGCAAGAGACACAGCAACGGTGAGGAAGGTTTTTATTGAGGCAAGAATGGCAGGCCAGCCCGGGGCTCGGACCATGCCAGGGGTGCAGCAAGCTGAGTTCACGGAGTAGCGCACTAGAGCATGGAGGTTTTGGAGCGTTTTTGGAGGTAGTAAACAGATGTGGCTACCTCCTCCAGCTGGAGGGTAAGATTAAGAAAAAGGTTGAAGTTCTAGGTGCCCCTGCCCCAAGTCCAGCTCCAAGGGCAGAAAAGATGGCCATGCCAACGAGGACAAGAGTATGAATGGCTCTTGTCTTTCTGGTAAGGTGTGTGTCCAGTGGGTGCGTTAAAAGGGACATTTCTATAGCATCTTGGGAAGTTACGGTTAGGGCTGGGATAAAGAGGACTGAGGTACAAGCTTCCTTCCAATAGGGAAGGAGGCAAGTGTAGGCTCTCTGCGAAGCAGCCCCTTGGGGGCAGATAGCGAGAGAGGTACTGAAGGTGATGTTTTGGTCATAGTGAAAGACATTTCCTATTGTGGGGGAGGAATTTTGGGAAGAGATAAGGCAAGTAGATTGGTAGGCCAGTGATGTGTGTTACAGAGAGGGCCAATGATTTGGGGTGTGAAAGGAGGGTCAGGTAAGAGGTATTCCTATGCGCAAGGAAGACTTATGTTGTACATATAAGAGGAGCTGAGGGACAGAAGATGGCATGGCATCTGGTGGGCAGACAGGAGGTTTAATGGTAGGTCCTCCCAGGAGGTTGAGTAGGAGGGGGTGGGGCCACTGGCTGTGCCCTAAAAACAAGAAAGTTACCTGTTCTTCCTGAGTATGATCCAACCCCATCGTAAAAGGCAAGACCCCAAGTTTTCCCTAGAAGATACTGGGGATGTGAAGCATTGTTGATAGTAAAGTGTACCTTAACGTCTGGAGTCCTAGGAGCATTGGAAAAAGAGACTTTGATATGAGGGTCAGATTGTTTCCAAGAACTACCATCATGATAGAGACCAATGGTTTCGCATCCCCACTTGGAGGTATAAAAGTAGGTGACATCTGAACATGTTTTCTGGTGGGGGTTAGAGGGGCGGGGTGCCAGATAAAAGCCCTTTTGGTAACAAGTGGTGAATTTTCGTCCGTTAGATGTTATATTCCAGGTGTTTTCAAAACGGTGGAGCAGGCAGTAAGGAATAGTAAGTTGGAGAGTGGACTGAGGGGGTGTGAAGTTGGCAGAGGCAATGGGGCTCCCATCAGCCAGAGTAAGAGTAAAGGTATAATTAGAAGTGGATGCTGGGGCCATGGCACAGGAGGAATGTAGTAGAATAATTATGAGGCCCAGAGAAAAAGGCATAGAAGAAAAGAGAAGAGGGCGACTTTGTCCTGGGTGAAATCCATGAGAGTTCCTTGTAGCTAGGAGCTGTTTATCCATGTTGGAAGGCTGTGGGGGGCGAGGTGTGCAGGCAGCCAGTGGATGGATATCAAGGAGATCTGAGTGAAAGTGGACAAAACAGCACTGGAGATGCCTCGAAGGCATAGAATGTTGTTGGTCTAGGACGGACAGTTAAGTGGTCAGCCCAAGGAGCATCAGCTGGTATGAGAGCAAGAGAATGATTTTCTGTGAGATTTTAAAGTTTTCTCAAACTCAGAAACTTGTGCTTGTCAGACAGGTACTTATGCCGATGAGCTATATCCCTCACGCTATTTTAAAGTCTTTTGGAAAGTGACCCAGTCTGATGTCAAATGCAGGAACTAACAGGAGGAAGATCAAGAACTATAGAGGGTAACAAAACATAGTCAGTCTGAAGCTTCTTCTGGAGTTCAGGCGAGATGGAGGCTGGTGGGGGACAGTACTTTCGATTTTCAGTGAGGATCCAGTGAAGAAGAAGATATAAGAGGATCTGTAGCTGAAGACTTGAGCCTTGTCACATGAATCCAGGTGGGCAGTCTGAGGAGTATTGCCGCTGTTGAGTGGTCGGTTGGACCTGGAAGGGTCTGGTCCTCTTGGGCTGGAGTCCTGTGGGGTATAAAACTTTTAAACAAACCATATCTCCAGGGATTACAGGAGGTGGGAGAGACAGGTTCCATCCCCATCATTAGCTGAGGAAGGTAGGTGTCAACATGTTCCTGCATCAGGAGTCTGAGAAGTTATAGGAGAGGAAGATAGTTAGTGGGGGAGGCTGACGGTCTTCAGGGAGATGTTCTAGGAGAAAAGTTCTCCCACACATTATTTCAAAGGAGCTCAGGAAGGAGGGTGCCTGTGGAGTGGCCCTTAATTGGGCAAGGGTGAGGGGGAAGTTTGGGTCAGGATAGATGAATTTCAAGGGTAAGTTTAATAGGTTGTTTTCAGGAGTCCGTTAGCTCTCTGGATTTTTCATGATTAAGGATGATATGGAGTTGGGGCCAGGGAGATAGCTCTGTGGCACAAGTGCCTGCCTGGCAAGTACCAGGTCGTGAGTTCGAACCCCAGTCC
>PVKN010014319.1:0-19263 GCA_004027915.1 Capromys pilorides | reverse complement strand
CTCAGTTCTGAAAAGAAGAAAGAAAGAAAGAAAGAAAGAAAGAAAGAAAGAAAGAAAGAAAGAAAGAAAGAAAGAAAGAAAAGATAAAATAGAAATGGGCAATTGAAATGAATAGACACTTCTCAAAAGATAAAGTGTAAAGGACCAATAATTACATGAAAAAATGTATAGCATCTTTGGCTATTAGAGAAATACAAGTCAATAAACTGAGATTTTGTCTTACTCTAAAAACAATGGTTACCATTCAGAACTCAAAAAACAATAATTGCTGGCGAGATTGTGGGAATAATAAACCTTTTCAATTGTTAGTTGGAATTATGCCAGCAGAAGCACTATGGAAATCAGTGGAGAGATTCCTCACAAAGCTAAAAATTCCTTTCGATCCAGCTACACCTCTTCTGCACATCTTCCTCAAACACTTAGAGCTTATTGTTTTAAACAAGATTATAAATTAGGATATTCATTGTATAAAATATTTATTAACTGATAAAATAAAAACTGGCATAGTGACAAGAGTTCTCTGGAAACCTACTGAAACAGAGTTAGTGGAGTGAGCCAAGAATAGATTTAACAAATCAGTACCCATTGAACAACTATTTTTTTCTTTTCTTTTCTTTTTCTTTTCTTTTCTTTTTTTTTTCAGGACCAGGGTTCAAACTCCCAACCTTGCAGGTGCCAGGCAGGCATTTGTGCCAGCAGCACACTATTTTTACCGCTGTCACTGTGCAACATAACTTGAAGCCTGGAATTATGGTTCCCCTTGCTTTTCTCTTGTTCCTCAGTATGGCTCTGGCTACTCAGCATTCCTTCTGTGTCCACATACCTTGTAGGGTTGCTCTTTCTAGTTTTGTGAAGAATGCTGTTGCTGTTTTCATTAAATCTGCATGTCATTTTTGGTGATAGGACCGTTTTGACAACTGGTTCTGCTTATACAGTGTCTTTCCATTTTTACGTTCCCCTTGTCAGAATGCTACAGTTTGCATTGTCAGGGTCTGTGCTCAGATGTCCCTGAAAGCCTCCTGTGATCACAGGTAGGAGCTTTTTCAGAGGTGGCTGGATCGAGAGTGTGTGATGCTGCGATAGATTCATGGTGTGGTGCTGAGATTAGCGGCGCTAGGACAAACGGTGAGACTGCTACCTGCCTAAGTAGCCTGGACACAAGGGGCCCAGAGAGCTGTGGCCACCCTTACTCTTTTTTTAACTACCTTTCTGCCACCACGAACTGTTTCTCTCTGAGAGGTCCGTCTGCTGTGCCACCTGCCTGGAGAACAGCAGAAGACGGATGGGAACCTCTACAGGCCATGAGCCCAATAATCCTGTCCCCCTTAAATTTTGGAATTGGATATTTTGTCTCACACCATGGAAAGTACTGACAGGTGCGTTTATTTCTCTTCCTGGGTTAGGTTAATTCCTAGCTACCTTCTTCCACCTGCTCCAATCTTGCAGAAAACCCAATTTAGTATCCTGTTTCTTAAATGTAATTTAAGACTTCAGTGATATAGCTCGCTAGACCAGGACAATTTTCTTCCACTGTCAGTGAAGGTGAAAGCTCTTTACACGTCTACTTGAGCTAAAGACATGAAAATTAAGTTCAAGAGTGAGTCGTCCTGAGTCGCTCTGGGACTTGGAAGGCAGGTTCCCAGGAACGGAGGTTCTCAGGAAGTGAGACTGAACACCAAGACCCGGTAGAGAGTAGAAGGGAGGCCTGCATCACACCAGAGGCAAAACCCTAAAGCTTGCTGACCTACTAAGTACACTGGGGTCCATGCTCATTGTGCATGGCCCTTCCTGGTCATGTACCACCCCGAGGAAACGGAAGGAGCAAGAGCAGTCAACAGGGCAAGAGTCCTATGGCACTGCAGGGTCCACACTGGAGAGCTGGTTCATAGCCAGGTTCCCAGCATGGTCCTGACCTCGGTTTCATTCTGTCATGGAGTCTGAGTAGCTTCAACTCAGGAAAACCCCAGAGAGATTCTGCCCAGCACAGTCCCTTTGAGGTCTTTGGGAACCCCAAGTCAACTTCCTCACGGCTCAGGATTCCTCTCCTGAAGGAACTCCTGACACTTGTATCCTCCACTGTACTAAATCACTAGAATTAAACTCATAGGAATCACTCTTTTTTCTTTCCTTTTATGCACTGTGAATAGAACTCAGGCCTTACACTTGCCAGGTTCATGCCCCACTGCAGAGCTGCACTCCTAGCCCTAGAAATTATATAATTTTAAATAATAAGGCATCCCATAAAAGATTAGGCTATCCTCAGAAAAATCATGCTGAATAACTCTGAGTTGGTAACTTTAAAAAAAAACAAAACATAGAATCGCAATATGTGAAAAATATTGAACTATTTATTAATCTTATGTATTTGCTTCATTTTAGTATTAATTCAAAATTATTCTGCACCTTCAGTATGCCAACTCTATGAGTGTAAGTGAAGACAAACATTATTTTGGTTCTCAATGAGCTGTGTTCAGAGAAAAAGACAGGGAAGAATCAGTCGCATAAGTAAGGTAAGCTTTCAGGGCTGCATGGACTAGGGAAGGAAGGTCTGATGCTACAAAGAGAGGATCGATCACGCAGAGGTGGCAAGAATGCAACAGGAGAGCACACAATGTGACTACAGAGGAGGTGGGGCAAGGTTATGTGGGAGGTGGGCTGGGGAAGTGGGTAGGCCGGCTCTAGGCAGGTTTGGGGTCCAAGAAAGGGGTTTATCTTCATTTCAACAACAACAGGAAGACCCTGGTGGTGGCACTGGGGGAAAAAACACTGAGGATGGAATAGTCAAGTATTAAGTTGAGATGAGCCATCGAGAATGGCATTCCGTGGCCCAGGCAGGCCAGGGCAGCAGGTAGGCAGTGGATCTCTGTGGAAGACCCACTGTTAGTGCTTCTGTGCAGAATGATAGCAAAGGAGCCGAGGTCGCCAGCACCTCTCACTCAATCAGCAGTCTGCTGGGGCTGAAGTCCAGCCTGCTGGCCCTGCTCACAGAGGCCAAGGGAGCAAAGAAGGCAGCACACACCCTTCATGCTGCATGTCTGAGGTCAGTGTTCTGTGATGCACTGGACTTCTGCGATGAGAAGCCCAAAGCAACCAAAACCAGGCACAGGCGGGACGCGGCCCAGTGAGCAGTGGACTCAAGCAGCCTTGTCTGAAGGAGCCCCTACCCCGGCAGGCACACTTAGCCAGGTGCCTCTGAGCCTTAATATTCTTGACAACATGGGTTCATATAGTGCTCTGTGTTCTAAAAGCCACTTCACTTACGTATAAGGTCATTCAGCCCCTGTGACCTCTCTGTGAGGGCACTGGAACAAGCATTCCTGTTCCCTGGTAATCAGGAAAAGGAAGCCGCAGAGTGGTGACCTAGCCAAAGGTGCACAGTTGTGGCCTCCATACAGAGGAAGCGGTAACTGAGATGCCCCTAGGGAGAGTGACTGGGCAGACTCGCTTAGGCTTGTGACCCTTAGGCTAGGGCGCTTCTCCAAGACCCAAGAAGTGCATTCATGGGAGCCTATATTTTATAAAAATCATTAAAAGTGGGAAATGCTTGCCTGCTTTCACTTAAAGAAGTTTCACCAAGCTGTATGAATCTCAGGCCCCAGGACACCCGGCTGTCCCCCTACTACAGAGCTAAGCCACCTAGCTGTCACCTTCAGTGCCGGGTTTGGACCATAAGGAAAGAAAAGCCTTTCTAAAACTCCCAGAATTACTCATTCAAATTTTTAAATTTTCCTCAGGCACAATTACCAGAAGTGGGGTGAGCAGACAGCAGCCTCCGTAGCATAGTGGTGGACCTGGATTACACTAAAGGAGTTACCAGGTGGCTCATGGCACACCGCCAGTACAATGTCACAACTGAGTGGCCATGGGGAACGCTATGCTCTGAACTTCAAAGGGAAGGACAAAGAAGGCATGGGAAAGTGTGTGCGACAGCCTAGAACGGGGCTGGTGACCCTGGTCTGTCTGGTGGCTGGAGCTGGATCCTGACTATCAGATCCAAGTGCTCGATCTGCAGTAAGGAAGTGTGAATGGCTATTCATTCGCACCCAAGGCTCAGCTCCCGGCTTCTTCCTTACAGCCCTTCATGACCTCCCTTTGGTCACAATGGTCCACAGAGATGGAGAGCAGAAAAAAAAAAAAAAAAATACAGAAAATCCAGGGCCAAAGACATCCAGAGTGACTCTCACCGGGCCCGCCAACAGCACCTGCGGGGCCGGAGCGCACGCAGAAGGTCTCCTGCGTCAGCCTCACGTTCCTAAGCTGTACCGGGGAACCAGAAGGGGGAAGACGAACATTTCTTCCTGAGAATAAGGAACCTCTGAGGGCTGTGTGGGAGGAATTAGTGACAATAACATGATGTCTGTCAACTTTTAGAAATTAGAATCAGGAAATCCAAAAGGCAAGTTGAAAGAAGACGAATTAGGTATGTCAAGACATGACACATCGCTGAACGCTTGCTAATGAAAGAAAGAAAAAAAAACTCCCTTTAACTTTCTTATTGTCTTTATGTACAACACCTGGAAAATCATACAACATTGTCATAAAAGCATTAAAAAAAACCCTGACTGTTCTATGAACAGAACATAAAAGCTAACTGAAATTCATTCTCTAAAAAAGGCAACATTCTTGTTGCTCATTCTGGGGCCTTTTATTTTTGTTTTCTAAACTTTGAATGATTTGGGTGAAATAAAGAGAGAAGCCTCCCAGCAGCCATTGTCATCCTAGCTCCTGCTGGAAGTTTCCAGAAGTGACTGCAGAAAAGTCTGAGAGGAGGAGTGGCACCAACGGTGTAGATGGATTCTCACTGAAAACTTCTTCCTCATGGGACTGAAATGCAGTTGTCAAGAAGGTAGACGTGTCACTCTGTGGGTTCCACAGGTGTGACCAAGCCCTGCGACTTCGTGGCTTCCTACACTGACTGAACAGTTAACAGCGCTAGCCTGGTGATCACTTAGAGATAACCAGCAATCATCCTGGGCAGCCATCAGGCCTAAAGACTCCAGGAGACTTTACGCAGAGCTCCCATGTGTGTTCACATGCTCACTAGGGCCAGCGCCAAGAGGAAGTGGTCACAGCCACCTCCTTCTCAGCTTTCAACAAGTTTGCTGGCACCTCCAGATCTTAGCTTGGAGCATGAAACCAATGTGACACAACACCGAACTATGGACCTAGGGTACCTTACAACCCTAAGAAATACGCAGAAAACCATAGAGGCACAGCTTAAGGGCTGCAAGGAGAACAAGGCCACGCTGCCCACCAGGCCTTTCACTCATCCTTCAGGTTATGTTGGCAAAAGACATAGCTCGGGTGAAACATTCCTCAAAGCATATGGACATTTAAAAAGTAGTGGAGCAGCTACTTCAGGAGCTCATCAGGGCCACTGTGCTCTCCCTCCCGGGGCGGTGTATCCTCGTGCTAGCTGCTGCTGGAAGTCTCCTCATCCTATACAATGTATTGCTTCCTTTTCCTGCTTTTGCTTGGCCCAAAGGCCATCTGCAGAGATATTTTCTTTTCCTACCTTAATAAGACTTTGCTATTGTCAAAAAAAAAAAAATGAAACCTCTTTAAAATTAAAGAATTTAACTGCTGACAGTTAATGGTAGATCAATGAACATTCCAAGGTCTGACACGTTCTGAGGTTTGAACTCCTAACTGTAAACTGTTGAGCACCTCAGATGCTCTGTCTCTGTATGCTCAACACTGGGCTCTCTTCTTTCTCTCATCTTCTCCTTCCTTCTAGCAGGAGTACAGAGTCATTTTGTCAGCTTTATTCCCTGTAGCTTTCAAAATTGCAGTGGAACTGCTGTATAATATTATATTGATGATTTAAGACAGCGTAATGAAAGACAGGAAAGTAAGAAGGGACATAAAAATTTAAACAGGTATTCACATATGATAATATTAGGCATCTGTCACTCTCCCCACTAAAAAATATCAATAGTGAATCACTTTCAACAATAAAATAATTTAGCACAGCAGTTTTGTTTTCAAGAAATCTTAAGTGTTTTTCTTGTCTCTTTAAAGAGAGCCTAAAACTTGACAAGACTTTAGAAATGATGCACATTTAGAAGACCAAGACAAGAGGCCTTTGACCGCAGGGTTTGCGTTACACATTGCTGTCCTCTATGTAGCTGTGCAGATCACAGACATCAGCATACAGAGTTAGTCGGGGTGAAGTGGTAAACATTGGCTGCTATCTTCAAAAGGATGGGAATTAAGAGTACCATCTTCTCGGCTATCCTGTATATAGACTTGCATGTTTGTCCTCTTTCCTTTTTTTCTCTTTTCTCCTTCCTTTCATCTTTGTTGTTTAATCCTCAAGTCCAGTTTCTTTACATTTTACTATATCTATTACACCTTTCAAGTTTTGTTTATTCTTTTAAGTTCTTACACTAGGGAGGCAATTTGCAGGTTGTCTTTTCACTCTGTTGGTGATTTCTTTTGACGTGCAGAAACTTCTCAGTAAGATGAGATTCCCATTGTTGATTCTTTGGGGTATTTTCTACACCATTTGGTTTTGTTCATATATTGTCTGCCTACCCCTATGTCTTCAAGATTTCCACCTACTTTCTCTGCTAAGAGATTTAGCGTTTCTGTTTTAAAGTTTAGATTTTTAATCCATTTTGACATTAGTTTACTGCATGGTGATTGACCTGGGTCTAGTTTTAGTATACAAACTATGGGGAACCAGTTTTTCCAGCACCGTTTTTTAAAGAGGCTATTTTTTTTTTCAGCGAACATGGAATAGGAATAAGCCAAGTGACAAAGAATGAAATTATATTTCCCACACAGACCACAAACACAAAGGGTTAATGTCCCTTTTACGCATCACTCTGGGTATGGAAGTCCCTCCTTGAGAGAACTGTGGCCAGAGTACTATAAAAGGAAACAAAGAAAGGAGGCTTGTTTCTGTTTCCTCTGTGGAGCTCCCGTTTTGACCTTCATGTTGGATGGACCCTTCAGGCTTCCGTATGGGCTCACCTAGGACACTCCAGTGAGCTCCGGGCCTTAGCCTGGCTCCGTCGGATCCCTAGCCTGCAAACCTGTGCATTCTTCCACACGCAACTCTGGGCAGCCACTGGATGCCAGCTTTGTAAATCCTTATTTACTTATATATTCTGTAAAATATCCATTTCTCTCGTATATTAGACTGACTAAAGGAAAACATGAACATATTAAAGTCTTTGGAAAGGTTTTCCAATTCTTTCCATGGGAGATGGAGTTGTCCACTCTTGCTAGCATGAATATAGGAAGAACAGAAAAACTAAGGCGATCAAACATAATGATCTAGCAGATATGCCACACTCTCCTCCAACTCTGAGCTCTCATTGCATTTTCAATTTGATACATAATAAAATCAGCCAAGAAGCATTTTGCCTCCTTCCATTTATCCACCAGGGCAGATTGCCTCCCCACAGCCTGACACCACCCCCTCCCCTGAAAAACTACATCATTACACACTCACTGGTGTCATCTGGTTCCTCTGTACATGCAAAGAGGAGCGGCCACTGGGGACGCTCCACAGCCAGGGAGCAGCATCAACACACAGAGGTCAGGCAATGATGAGGCTGAGAGTTTAAGTCCTAACCAGCGGCAGCGCAGCAGAGCTTCCCACCGGCTGGCTGAAGGTTAGAAGAAAACCACGACAACGCTCTTCCACGGAGTTCCTCCCATGCCCCCCAGCCTCACACAATGGAGATTATTACAAGTTTTCCCTTTAGTTTATACCTATACCTGGATTTCCAGGTCCCTCTGTGGCACCCAGCTCTGCCAATGGCCATAGCACTTAGGTTCTCTCAAGGCTGTGGCAACCCTGCCAAAATACCAGGCTCTCTTTTTGGAAGAGGATCCGCTTTGGCAGCAGGTTGCGCCTGCAGCCCTGCAGCACGGGAGCAGCCAGCAAGTAGCAGAGCGACATTCCGGTGTTAGGTCCTCTATCATGCAAGTTGGGTAAGAGCCCTGTGAAGGCCTGAGTGCTCACCTCCTCTCAGAAGACTGAAGGCCAGCCTCTGAGGCCCTCCCCTGTTGCTCAGAAAGAGAAACTTTACACATACCCTGCCATGAGACAAAGAGAAAAGGAAAAGGAAATGTTCAGTCCATAAACATCTTGCCTTCCCTAGATAGATGTGACACACAGAGGGAGTATCCTGAGATGTCCACATCTGTACAAAATTCAATCTGATATGCTTTAATCATAGATTTGCAGGATAATTGACTGCTTGGGACATTGAAAAGCGAAGCCACGCAGTCTGTTAACAGAGGATCAGGTGTTGGCCTCGCGTAACGGTATTCACAGCCATCAAAGCAGTTCTGGGAGGATGCTCCTGGATAGGGTGGTGTCCATCAGGCAGTGTGGCCAGATCGGACAGACAGGTGTGGCATCGCAGTGTCTACTGACAAACTGGCAGCAGGCAGGAAGCTCCTGGGCCTCCTAAGGCTCTTCCAGAGCTACTACCCAGGCTCTGGGCTTTTTGTCTAAGAGCCACAAAGAGGGCAGAGGACTTTTATATGAACTGAAGGAGACCCTGAAAATAAAATGCCATACAATGAACTACACAGACTGTTCCCAGCTAAACGTGTTTATAGCTTTATGTCTTCTGCTTCCAGCTTGCCTTCCTTTGGGGTATTAGACACACTTGAGCTCACCCTAACCATGAAATGAAAGCACTGGCTCCTTGGCAGACAGCGCTCTCAACAGCCAAGAATAAATCAAAGGTTTGTTTTGTCTCCAGAGCATCACCCAAGACCACTCCGGACAGATCCACTCTCCAGGTCTGCCTCCACCATGGGCCACGCTAGCGGAGCTTCACTGCTTTCCGAAGAGCATCAAGGGCCTTTGCCCCACAGCAGCAGTGAGACAGAGGCTGTGTGTGGAAGCTGCCTACCCGCGGCTCGCAGACTCGGATGGATGAGCGCCACCAGCCGACCAAGGGAAAGGAGCCGCACTGCTGCTCCTCTGGGGATAAATCCCAGACAGTCCTGTGGTGAGATAATCCTAAACAAATCCTTCTTTCAAAACACAATTTCATTTTTTTTAAAGGTGCACTGTAAGAACCATTCATATCATGTTTTCAAATCTTTCCCTGAGTTTCTCCTGGGGCTTGTTCCCCACCATCAAAAATTCATTTCCAGGCAGCAGGCGGCAAAACCCAGGCACATTAAAAATGTTGTCACCCTCAGGGGAAAATGCAGCAGCAACGCAGCTCAGCACGGCCCCACCCACAGCAGGATTTCCCGACCTGCTGTCCCCTCCACAGATGAGTCCTAGCGCAGGGCTCCTCTCCTCCTCCGCCACCTGAACAGGATATGTGTGAAACAAGCTGCCTCTGTGACCCACGATCAAGATTCCCATGGGAATCCGCTGCAGTCACCTCGCCCGTGAGGAGCTAGGTTAGTTTCCAGGAAAGCTAACAGGAATTTTCCTTTCAGTGGATTTCAGCTTTGCCCAGAAGTATCTATGGTTCTCATTTATTGGTCTATGTACCAGTTGGTCTTTGTTTAAATGGATAGTGCTTGAGCATGCTGTTGTAAACGTTAGCATGGTGCTATTTGAGTTAGAACAAGGAGAAAATACAAACTTAATAGTTTTATAAAGGTGGGCCCAGAGATGGCTGTGTTATCAGAACACGGCTGGGGAAGATATCAACTGTGACAGCCAGGAATACAAGAGCTTAAGATAAGAGAAAAATCCCAGTGGCCTGGGCATCTTTCAATTCTTCTCTCACATGAGACTTTTAGTAATCTGCACAAAGGTCTTATTCATAGATGTTTACATCAGTTCCTCTGTATAATATATTGAATCCATTTCCTTGTAGTCTTTCCAATAAAAATGACACTGCTTTATCTTTTGATTAAAAGAGACAGCATAGGTAGGAAAATTGGAAGACTCTAGACAGACTTTCTGGAAACAAGATGCTCAGAGTTTTATGAAAAATAAAAGTCAGGGGCTGGGGAGATGGTTCAGTGGCCTAAGTGCCTGCCGGGAAAGCACAAGGATCCGGATAAATCCCCTAGCACAAAAAACACCAGTGTTTGTCAGAAGAAAAAGCCTAGCAGCACATAAACTATATTCACCGAAATCTTTATTAATTGATAGGTTATAATTGTTAAGTAACTGATTATCATTGTAGACAACTACAGACATCTTAAAGATAAATATTCAACAGGCATTTGCCAAGTGTCTGTAATTATGATTCCAAGGAAACGTATGCATAGATCCAGCTGCATTTACAGAACACCACACTGCTCTCCAGAGAATAGAACCTAAGAAACTGTCTTTGGCAGTTTTTCTTTAAGTATTAGATTTTTTTTTTTTTTAGCAATATCAGAGAACCAAACCCTAGAAATAAATTTAAAAAGACTTTGGACAATGTGAGGGTCTGAAGACTAGGTACTCAACCAAATGTCTGTTAGGGTGGCGACTTACCAGGTAACTGCTGGAGACTTCTGGGTGAGGAAGAGGAGGCTCCTGGACCTCCTTCCTCAACCACAGGCCACAGAGAGGTGCGGGAGGATACTGTCCTGGGCAGAAACAGGCTGCAGACACTTTCTCCCCTAGCCAATCTGTCCTCACCCTTCCCTCAGCTTCAGGGGAGACACAAGCTGCTTCACACCCTCATCACACTCACTTCCCCTCAACTTCTTCCTCTGTTCCCCTTTCCTTTATTTTTTATTTATTTGGTGTTGGGGGAGGGACCAGAGTTCGAACTCATGACCTTACACTTGCCAGGCAGGCGCTTGTGTCTCAGAGCTATCTTCCCGGCCCCCTTCCCCTTTCATTTAGAAGGACAGCTCCTAACAAAGGCAATATGATTTGTTAAACCAACTCTGTCCTTTTCACTTATATTTTCCTGGATCTCCACCACCATTTGTAAAGTATGTGATTTTACATTTTGGTTATATATTTGTTTTCCTTTCTATAAGTCCCATAAACTTTAATTTCTTGGTCTTAGACTTCCTAAGGCTAAGTGAGAAAAGAAAGCTAGAAAATAGTTCCGATGTTTTTACATCAGTCCCTCTTCTTTTGTAGGGCTAAGAAAACAATACTTTTCAAAAAGCAGTTTGATTTCTGTTCATTTCAACAAAGAATTGAGGGTCTATCTGGGGGTGCAATGCCATTTTAAACAATGTAGTTTTCCAAGAGGAAATAAGTGAGTCACAAGGAATTTTGGGATTCCCAGGCTCCACTGCGGTGAGCACCACGTGGGGCTGAGGCTGAGCCACCAAAGCATTTGGTGCTCAGACCTCAGCAGTTCACCTTTTCCTTTTCGCTCATTGTTTCATCTTGGTGGAGGCCAAGACACTAGTTCTGGAGAGAAACAAGCTGTCCCCATGCTGAAGAATTTGTGGGACCAGATAGGGGGAAATGCCAAATACATTAATTTCTGCATTCATCTCTTCATTCTTTATTAGGAGCACATCAATCCATCAGACAAACCATGAGAATAGGGTTTTTAAAAGAAGAAGAAAACCAGAAAACAAAGTTAAGATAAATTAACGAATCTGTATCTCCACTTACTACAAAGCAGATAGGAAGGAGTTTCTCATGTGTGGAGCTGAGGTGACCTGCCTGGTATGAAGTGCAGCTGCGCAAGAGAAGGGAGGCTATGTGGTCCACACGGGAAGGCACGAAGGCAGAGAAGTACAGATGACAGAAAGGCAGTGCAAGAGCCAAGAGTTGTGACCAGGACGTTGAGAAGGGAGGGAGCTGCTTGGGCACAAGAAGGATTCCGTGGGGAGGAAGGAAAGCCTCCCGCACACACTTACTCCAGCTGGCCCTCTGGGCGCAGGAAGGGCTTTAGGCCACGCGGTTGCCAAGCTTCCTCTAGCTTATCATTTCAGTCATAAAATTTTTGTTCAATTCTCAGGCAAAACATATGCTATTAGCTAATCAGGCTCTTTCTATAAGAATGTAAGAAGGCACACAGAAGTTGCGTCTCACTGCGTTTTCTTCAGCCCAGCGTGAGGCTCCCTTCTGGATCTCCGACTGCTGGTGACGTTAGCCTGCAGGATGCCAAGCCGAGAACACAGCCCCAACGCTGGGCTTCTTTGCACTCGGCATTGCTTCAGCTCCTACAAACAAAATAGCACTTGATTAGCAATAGGAAGCACATCGAAGGGCAGACACTTAACACAAAACAGGCTTTCCTAACCACCTTCTTCATATATGTGTAGCAAGGACTCAACTTGTATTTGCAGCAAGGAAAGTATCAGTGATTATAAACATGTGCACGACAGCCTGCCAGCGTGTTGCTCTTCCCGGGAAGGAGGAGACTCATGGGACGTGCACAGCTGAGTGCAGAGCTTCCACTGGCTTTGGTGCACATGCAGAGACGTGCGTGGTGGTCACTCCCAGGAGCGAGGATAGTCCTGTCAGAAGGACCCTCTTGGGGAAATGCATGGGCCTCTCATCCCGTGGTCCTTGCTTAAAACTGCTAGCATGAGTCTTCCATCACCAAGACTAGTTCTGCATTAAAAATGCAAATGTAACTAAGTTTATTTCAGAGGAAAAAAATTAATTTCCAAGATCCGGTAACAGCAGATTACTGTTAATCTCCTCCTCTGTGATGGAGGAGGTAGGTAGCAGGAGAACTTAGGGTGGGTTCTGCTGGGACAAATACCCAACACTCAAATTGAGGGAAGGAAAGGTTTATTTATCTCACAGTGACTGGAGCTTTCAGTCCATATTCAGCTGGCTCCAAGGCAGAGTGGCACATGGCAGAGGGCAACCTTTCATGGCAGCAGCTAAGAGCAAGAGCGCAGGGAGAGCTAGTACAGCTCAAGCAGCTAACTTCTCTTCCTTACAGTGAAATGCAAATCACCTACTCCAGGGGAGGTGCAGCACCCATTTCCACAATAATCAATTACAAATTCCAGAAGCCGCCCCATGACTGCATGAGGCTTTGGGGGGACACCTAGACACAAACCATAACAGGGACACATAATTTATACAAGGATTATTTTATAGTATTCACCAAAAAATGTTAAATGCAGCAGAGGACAAAAGATCTGTCCACGGACTAGAGACCCAAAGTATCCAGCTGAAGGCCTGGATGCCACAGCTGCATCTCATAGGAGTCAAGCTGAAAACCCAGAGCCCACAGCAATGTCCTCCGTGAGTCCAGCTGGAGGCCCAGAGCCCACCATAGTGTCTCATAGAAGTCTGTATCAAGAATCTCCCCTGGGAAGACCCAAAAGGCGGTGGTGGAAGCTAAATTGTCTGCACCAGTAGAAAAGGATCTATGCCAGCAGGCTGAAGGATCTGCACTGGAGCCAGGAAGTGATGCTCAAAGTAAAGACTAGAGCTCCCCCAATGATAACCACAGCCGTCCTCACCAACGGTGAGGCGTTGAGCTCCTCCAGTGACAAGAACAGCTAAGTTCATAGCAAGAAAGCCAGCGTGACTGCTTCTCCAGCAGCACACTGCCTTCCCCTCCAGTTCTCCTCTTACACTGCAGGCAGGGATCCTCAGGTGGGCCCCCCACACCCAGCACCACAGTGATTCGGTTCTGCTGGGCGTGACAAATTGACCATTAGTTCATTTACCACAGCGCTTGTGGGAGAAGGTTAAATGTGAAGGAGCAGGAGGGAGTCTGTGGCAGTGATAGGAACATTCTGTCTTTATAAATCACTTATGTAATTGCATACACACATCAACAAAATCGGTGGTACAGAGCACCTAATCAGGGAAAAGTTACTATATAAACACAAAAGCAAATGCTGCTCCACAGCCTTCATACCATTTTGTATTTAATCAGCATATAAAAATTCTCCCTATTTGTGAGTTGAAGTATGATTTGTCAATACACATATGCCATATCTAATGATCAAATAAGAGTAAGTAGAATTCCCAGCACCTCAAGTATTCACTTTTTTTGTGGTGAGAACATTTGGAAACGATCAATGTGTAATGATCCTGTTATGCAGTAGAGCACCAGAACTCGTCCTTCCAGCTAAGTGTAAGTTGGCTCAAATTTTCAAAAACATTTGGGAGAAAATATTCCCTAAAATACAATTGGGGAATAGAACATTGGGGAAGCAAATAGTTCTGTAACTAGGAAAAAAATTGCAAAGGTGGGACAAAGCTCAGGATACACTCTGATGACTCGTCACTTACAAGTGAAATTTTTTCCACTGCTTCAAGTTTTAAATATATTTTAATACTAATGTGCAAATTTTCTGGTTTAACTAGAACTTTCTTCTGTCTAAAAAGCAGAATTTATGTTATAAAAAAGAAAACACTATAGAGTATCTTTCCACATAATGACTATATTTTAGATCCCCAAGGATTAAAAATACTGCATATTATATGAGAAATATTCACAAACTAAAATTTGAAGACATTTCTTCAAAGGTCAGGAAAAATAAAAGATAATATCCTTCAAAATATGAATGTCACAAAGTTTCACTTGTTGCCCTAAGTTCTATATTGTTTTTTTTTTTTTACTATTTATTTATTTATTTATTTATTTTGTGGGACTGGGTTCGAACTCGTAACCTTGCACTTGCCAGGCAGGCGCTCGTGCCACAGAGCTATCTCCCCAGCCTCTATCTTTATTGCCTTTTAAAAAATAAATAAAAAATAATGGTCACATGATTTACATTTCAATATTCTCAGAGACTTTAGTGATATAAAATTGCAGTAGAAAGATTCTTGAAGCTCAAGTTTCCTTCCAAGAAATCCCACTTAGATGGCATCTTGACTTTGTTAAACATTGTCCAAAAAGACTGTCATAAGCCCAGAAGAGGCAAGCCTCGCTTCCACAGGGAGTGTAACGGAATAGACTTCTACAAGATGCACAACATCTAGACAATGGAAGATACTAAAGGAAAATCCCCAACTTCTGTCTTTTTAGTGTCCCCTGCCACTAACATTCCAGCTGTCAAATTTGACACCAGCCTCAAACATCGTGATGTGTTATTAATCTCACACATTGCGGATTCTCACACCCTAAAAATATTCCAGCCTTGAGCAACTACCTGCTCTCATTAATATTTTCAATGTTTTACGAAAAAAGAAAAAGAAAAAACAAGAAATGCTACAACTGAAACTGTATCAGGGACTGAGTGGAGCTCGGGGGTGGAGCGCCCAGCAGGCGCCTGGCCTGGGGCTTGATCCCCAGTCCAAAAGCAAGGCAGTGACAGCAAAAGCTAAGGTCAGGCATTTACTAGAACAGAGTCATCAGCCCTTCCCATACTCTGCTTCAACGATCAGAGGTAACTTCAAGGAAGAATCCAAGGCATTTGATTTCGTTGGTTTATTAAGGATTTGTACTTGAGTGAAACTTAAGTGTATAATTACCCACTTATGACGTAAATATAAATAGAAAAAACAAAGCTCTGAAGGACAAAGAGGTTATAAAAACAAAGGTTTCATTAAAATAGTTCTAGATAACAAGCTTTACCTTGTCTATCAGTCAACCAACATGAAATCTGTATCATAATTAAGTGAATTTTGTTATATATGAATAAACAAAAACAATGAATTAATTAGAGTGGAAAAGATCATATAAAGTTGATAAAAAAATAATCCTTGAGACTTTTTCTCCTAGATAAACCTCTCATAGCTCTTTTAAATGAATGCAGAATATTTTCAAAATATTTTTGTGATGTGCATCATCATTCTGATTTTTTCCTCATCTGCTTATATTCAACCAACAGTTAACTGATAATTCTGCAATCAGAGAAACCAAATGTTTCCTTTAGGAGAGTTACTGAAAGAAAACCGTGATGTTTCCAGTGCAGATTTACGTAAGGTGACCAGAGCATCCAAGAGAAGACGTGATGTAGGCCTCACCCAGGGGGGTTCAAACAGTAGGCTCAGCAGCGGGCCTCTCCAGGCCGGGACTTGATGCTTGATGAGCCATAAGTCATTCTGTGTGTTTACTCCCAAAAAGAACAGGAGGACTCAAAGACTCCTTGTTTCAATATTCTTTACTTGTTTATAGTTCTCTCTCTCTCTCTCTCTCTCTCTCTCTCTCTCTCTCTCTCTTCTCCCTCCCTCCCTCCCCCTCTCTCTCTCTGTCTGCCTTTTTCTTTTACATTGCATTTTCCCTCTTTCATTGATAGCCTATTAAAGACTCTTCCTTTATATATCAAAGTAAATTGCATTCAGATGCTATCTCCAAGTTATTCTTTAAATCATTAAAGAAAACAGAACAACAGACATTGATCACAAAAAAGTGCAAGCTCAACACACGAGAACTTTACAAAATGAAGAAGAATAACTACCTTATGAAAATGGTTTCCTGGACACTACCAGTTTATTTACTAAAGTGGGAAAATAAAAATGAACTAATACTTCATATAGATACATAAAAACAATGACAACCATGAAGAAGCTGGATGTAAGAGTCTATGTGACATATGCATGCCTGTGCACATGTGTGCACATGACTACCAAATGCAAAGACCTGATACATTAAAAGATCTGCTACAAAGCTGGGGAGACAGTGCAGCGGTCTAAGCACCTGACTAGGCAAGCACAAGGACCCAAGTTCCACCCAGGTACCACATGCCACACCAACCCCACCCTGGGCCCACCAAGCCAGCTACCAAAACCAAGTATGGTGGCACATACCTGTAATCCCAGTGCTAGGGGACTCAGATAAGAGGATCGCTATGAGTCCAGGCTGCATAGTGAGATCCTGTACCAAATATATAATTTTTTTAAAAAATCTAATATAATTCACCATATTAGTAGTGCAAAGAGCAAAAGTAATACTATTCAACTGGAAATTCAGAAGTATTTCATTATTCCCTTTTCTATCATGACAGGGCTGGGGAGCTAGCTCAGTAGAATAAGTGTATGCCTGGCAAGCACAGGGTCCTGAGTTCAATCCCCGGTTCCACAGAAAGAAACCTTTTCCATCATGACAAAAAATTATATTAACGAAAACAATAGGAGAGAATCCATTTTTATCAATACATGTTCACCATATATAGTTGATATACTCATTGTGTAGGATATGCATATATATATATATATATATATATATATATAAATCATTTTTGCTTCCCCTTCCCCTGTATAGCCTGAAAAACAGTATCTGTCAAATACTACATCAGGACCATGAACGTAGCTCAGTGGCACGGCACCTTCTTGGCAAGTGCAAGGTTCTAAGTTCAATTCTCAGTTAAAAAAAAAAAGCCACAGCAAATAGAATTCTAAACCCTAAAATAATAAGACTTCCCTTGGAAATGAAGGCTAGGACTGAACAGGCTACTTTTGTCCCTTGTGTGTAACATTGACAGTGTAAAGGACAGGAAAATCAAATCCCCACCCTGCCCACCTACTGGCCAGAAACCTTCATTAAATGTATGTACAGAATACGACTAATAATAAAGAAATACTAAATGATTTCTCCATCTAAAATCAATAGACTAAAAAATCAAGGGTTTCCTTACAAATCCATCAAGGATACTATCATGAAGAAAGGTCTCATTCACAATAGCAACCAACCACTAAAGGAAAGAAATGCAATAAACGGGGCTCAAGACCCAAGTGAAGAAGTCTACAGTGTCCACATCTCTACAGAAAGACATGCAGGGAATCAAATAATTGCAGAGAGCTCTCATGCCTGTGGATAGGAAACCACACACCTTGCAGCATGCCTCAGTTGAATAAAGTAACAATCAAAATCCAAATAAAGTCTTTGTGTTGAGTTTTATAAGCTTTTCTCAAAACTCTCATAGGAGAATACGTCAAGATACTTTTTAAGAACAGTGACAAGGTATCTGCTTTATCAAGTCGAGACAGTGTGACAATCTGCAGTGAGCATGAAGCGACCTGGCACAGAGCAAATAGGGACGCAAAGGAAGCAGGAGTAGACCCGCACACAGCCAGGAAGCATGCACCACTCGCGACCTGTTATCAGAGCAAACACACTGCTAAATTTGAGGTCCCTGAAGCCCAAAAGGCTTGACAAATGTCAAGAATTCATATGTACTATTTAGTATTATTAAAATAAAACACAGGAAAAAATCTTAAAGCAATTTGGGCAACTTTTAGCTGAAAAATGTTAGTTATGGTATCAAATATAATATAAAATTTACTATCATGACCATTTTTGAGTTCCTTTCAGATGCCTCATATACTGACGCTCTTGTGCAGAAGATCTCCAGAGATTTTTCACATGTACCTTACATACCTGGGATATACAGAATTTGCCCTGTCCTGACTGGCTTAGTTCATTTAGTCTAATGTCCTCAAGTTTCACCCAAAGCTATAACAAATGACAGAAGGTCTGGGCTACATGAAGAGCTTGTACAAACAAGAGTTAAGTCTGTCAGTGGTAAATCTCCAGAGAATATGGGGAGAAATAAAAGCAGAAGAAATATGCAGCGAAATAAAAGCTCTAGTGATTGAGAAATGCGTTGAAAAGGTGCATTTCACTTGCTAAGAAGTTGGTGTCAAGTAAAGCATCAAGGAGATGCCACTTCATATTCATCATGTTGACAACCATTTGGGTATCTGATAAGTTCTAGGGGTGTAAAGAAAAAGCACCTTTCAATTCTGCTGTTGGGAACCTGAGTTCATGCAGCACCTTCCGAAGGCGATTTGCCAGTAGCTGTTCTAGCTAGAAGAGCGCCTGCTTGCCTTGCTGGGACTCCTTGAACACTTAGACCATGCGAACAATGAGATGCCTGCTGGGAACCCACTGCAGCATTGCTTGAAATGGAAATAACCTGAACATGCACAATAAGAGAGTGAGTCATGACTTGTGGCTTCATCATTCCAGAAGGCAATGAAAACAACTAAGCTAGAAATATTTGTGCTCCCATGGGTAAATCTCAAAGGCATAATAATGTCAGAGGACGCAAACAATACCATACCATTTAGAAATATATAATCTTGCATATGTCATGAGCTCAAAAAGATGAAATAAATGTATAAAAAGATACAGATGAGCATCCTCACCCCCTTCCAAAAAGTGGCTCTGTTTTAAGGCAGAGATGGAGAAATGAAAAGTGGGGAGGGCTTGTTCTCTTGACAACTTATACCTTTAAAAATGGAAATATGCCCATAGTTACAATAGATACTGCGTCTGGGTAGTGAGTGTGAGCACTTGTTTGCCATCCTCTGTCTTTCTATAAATTTTATTTGCATGAGTCAGGGAACATGCACATGAGGCTAACGTAGGCATTTAAATATTACAGCATTCCATGGGCTGGTGCCTGAGAGCAGGGCCTCCAGTTCACGTCCATGCATTCAATCTCTAATTATTTCACGGACAAACAAGCTATACGATGATGCTAAAATTCCAA
>PVKN010014318.1:0-19276 GCA_004027915.1 Capromys pilorides | reverse complement strand
GTGAGAGTAAAGATTCTCAAAGTAGCTATTTATGATCATCTGAATCTCTGCTGGGTCTGCAGTAATTTAACCCTTTTCTTTCCTTACTGCTTGAATTTGAGTCCGTTCTTTCCTCTATTTGATGAGGTTAACTAGGGGTGTATCAATTTTGTTTAATCTTTCAAAGAACCAACTTTTGATTCATTAATTCTTTGTATTGTTTTCTTTGTCTGCATTGAATTAATCTCTACTCTTATCTTCATAATTTCCTCCCATCTTTGGGCTTTGAATTTCATTTGCTTTTCCGTTTCTAGTTGGTTTAGGTGCTGCATGAGAGTATTTATTTGTTCCTGCTCTGTTTTCTTAATGTGTAAGTTCAAAGCTATAAATTTCCCACTAAGAACTGCTTTTCTTGCATCCCATAAGTTCCAGTAAGTTGTGTTTTAATTTTCATTCAATTCTAAATAGTGTTTAATTTCTTGTTTAATTTCATCTGTAACCCACCGGTTGCTGAGACAAATGCTGTTTATTTTCCATGTATTTCTGGAGTTCTTATGGTTTCTTTGGTCATTTATTTCCAATTTCATTGCACTGTGGTCAGATAATATACATGGGATAATATCTGTGTTCTTGCATATACGTAAACATGACCTGTGGACTATTATGTGGTCTATTTTAGAAAATATCCCATGTGCAGCTGAAAAGAATGTGTATTCTGAAGTAGTTGGTTGGAACACTCTGTGTATGTCCACTAAGTCCAGTTGTTCCAAATTCTGTTTCAGTTCTGCTACTTCTTTGCTAATTTCTTGTCTGCTTGACCTATCCTTTTCAGATAGAGGGGTTTTAAGGTGTCCTGTTAGGATTGTAGTATTGGATATGAGATCTTTCATGTCCATTAAGGTTTGTCTTATATAACTTGCTGCTCCTGTGTTGGGTGCATACATATCTGAGTGTTACCTCTTCATCCTGAATTTTTGCCTTGACCAGTATGTAGTGGTCTTCCTTGTCACGTTTGATCAGTCTTGGTTTGAAGTTTAGACTGTCTGAAAACAGGATTGCTACCCCTGCTTTTTTGAGGTGCTTGAGCATGTGGTATTGTTATCCATCCTTTCACTTTTAGTCTATGAGTTTCTTTATGAGTTAAGTGTATTTCTTGTATGCCGCATATTGTTGGGATTTTTTTCCTTATCCACTCTGCCCGTCTACTTCTTTTAATTGGAGAATTGAGTCCATTGACATTGATGCTTATAATTGAAATGTATTGTCTTATGATTAACATGACTTTTAGTTACTTCTGTTTACTACTTTTTCTTTTGTATTTAATTGGTTGCCCTATTTGGTGGGTTCTTTCTGTTCTCATTTGTTGAGTTCAGTTCGTTTTGGTCCCTCTGTAAAATATTTGTTATTATACTGTGTAGTGTTGGCTACATCACGAAATTCTTTACTTATTCCTTGTCATGGAAGTATTTCACTTCTCCCTCATACTTGAAAGAGAGTTTTGCCGGGTATAGCAGTCTGGGCTGAAATTTGTTTTCATGCATGACTTGAAGCACTCTGCTCCATGCTCTTCTTGATTTCATGGTTTGTGAAGAAAAATCTGCCATTATTCTGATGAGTTTTCCTTTAAATGTGATCTGTTTCTTTTCTCTAGCAGTTTTTAGTATGTCATTCTTCTGCTGGATTTCTGGGATCTTGATTATTATATGTCTTGATGTGTTTTTAGTCCAGTTGATGTTATTTGGTGTTCTGTATGTTTCAGTTGCCTGAGTGTCTAATTGTTTTCTCATATTTGGGAAGTTTTCTGCTATTACTTCTTCCCTTGTTCTTGTTATATCATTTGTAGTGACTCCTTCTTTCTCATTGATTCCCTATTAATCTCACGTTGTTCATTCTTGCATTATCTTACAGGTGTTGAATTATTTTTTTCTGCATTCCGGTTGTTCTTAGGAGATCCTTTCTTACCTTTTCACTAGCTGTGAGTGTTTCTTCAAGATCTGAAATTCTATCTTCATTTTCGTTCATTAGATTTTGCCAGCTTGTGATTGAGATTTTATTTTCTTGTATATCTCTTTGAAACTGTTTCATGCAATCTTTTTCTTTCTTGTGTTGCTCAGTCATGGAATCCACCATTTTCTTATTGTCCTCTAATTTTTTATCAATGTCTTCTTTAATATTACTTAAGTCTTTCATTATAATTATCCTTTCTCTCTTTAGTTCAGAGATTATTTCTGCTCTGCTCTCTTCTTCACGTTTCTGTATTTGTTCCCCTACTTTAGATGATATTAATTTAGACATGTCTTTTTTTCTTCAGGGATTACTTCTATTCTTCTTTGCTCTATATACTTCTGCAATTGTTTTTCCACTTCAGATTCTATTCATTCTTGGATTTCTTCTTTTATTTCAGATGTTATCTCTGATCTGAGTTGTTGTATATGTTTTTGTAGTTGTCTGTCTACCTCAGATTCAGTTTTTGGCTGCATGATTCCTATTTTCTTCCATGGTAGCGTCTCCTGTGTTTGATTTGGGTGGGCTTGGGCCCTGTGACTTCATCTTACTCCTTGTCCTTATCATTTTGTATGGCAGTGATCTCTGTACTTTGTTCAAGTTATGCTGTTAGCACCTATGGGATTTTGTTCTGAATACACCAAGCTTGTTCCCCTCCAGTGGTGCCTGGCTGTGAGTTGTAGCTTGGGCTTCTGGCTGCTGTGAGGACCTGTGGGTCTGGGCTGTGAGTAGAGTTTGAATTCTGGAGTTGAAGAGTCTGAGGATGGACACAGGCTGAGGGTCCTAACCAGGCAGGCCTAGGCAAGCCAGATGGGATGGTGGATGGGTTCAAGACTGGAGCTCAGACAGGAAAAACTGGGAGATGGAGACAGGTGGAGCATCCTTACCTGGCAGGCACTCGGCCCAGACCTGACAGCAGATGGGTTCAGGACTGGAACTCAGGTGGGAAGAACCAGGCGATGGAGGCAGGCTAGGGGTCCTTATCCATCAGGTGTGCACACTTTTCTTAATAGTAGTTATTCAGAGTACCAGATGCAGGTGCTAGGGAGATAGCTCTGTGGCAGAAGTGCCTTCCTGGCAAGTGCAAGGTCATGAATTTGAACCCTGGTCCCAAAAACAAACAGGGAACAAGATACAGACATACCTTTTCTCAACACTGTTAGTACAAATATTTTTTCTCAATGAACTAAAAGAAAATAGTTGTATGTATAGTCCAATAGTCCATAATAGTAGTGAGTTATCAGGAGAGCTGACTGAGAAGAAATAGTTGTACTAACAGTGTTGAGAAAAGTTATCATGTCTGCATCTTATACACTGAAAAACTGCTTCGCAGACAACAATATGCCTTATATTAACTATTGTGGCTACTACTTAAAAAAAAAGACTGCTTTCATTGTGTCCTGTGAATTCTGATGTGCTATACTAGCACTGTTGTTTGGTTCTATAAATTGTCTAATTTCTTCTGCAACCACTCCCCCCCCCAAAAAAAAAAACTCTTCCACAACTACTTGCTTTGCTGCTAAGCTGTGGCCCTATCACCTTGCACCTCAATAGAGTAACCTTTTTGATGTCCAGGACAGCACATTGCTTCCCCTTGACAGGCCACCACGCTGCTTGTAAGTTTAATATCTCTTGAGAATTTTCAATATCCTTTCCTCTTGTGGTTAGAAGGTTGCTCTCCCAGTAGATGGCGCCATGTACAAGCAAAGTGGCAGAGGCTCACTGGGAGTCTGTGAGAGCATTTATCCTTTATCTCTTTCCTATCTCCAAGGCCCAGGTGAGAGCAATCACATTGGTCCTCGGGCCATAGCACCAGGAGGCAACACTCTTGACTGAACAGTTCATTGCACGTTGACATAAGCAGCTCCCACCCTCCATGCCCCGTCTGACACCATACTGCTACCATCTGAGAACAAGATGAGCTCAGGGTCTTGGAGGGCTGTGTCCTGCCAGCTACTCCAGAATAAGTAGCCTGGATAGTCTCTATACAATCATAATTCAGAATGACAGCAGAAGAGAAGCAGGCTTAATGGCCTGTGTAGTCTTCAGAGTTTAACGTGAGACTTCAGGAAGGGCTCCGTGATACTGAGGCAACCTGGTAACAGACAGCAACTTTCCTCCAGACCCACATGCCCGTGTCTCCACTGCCTGGGGCACAGACACGCTCAGCTTCTGTCCCAGACTCCATTTATCAGCCTCCTTTACCAAGACAGTGGGGGCCATGGGGACCCACAAACAACATGGCCACCCAGCTGCATGAATTCTAATCTGTTAGATAGGTAAGTCAAGGAACACCCCCATAGTCCCAAGGTCTGAGGCAAAGCTCCCCTTGCAACTCCTGCTCCCTCATGAGGAAACAACATGAAGGGCTTATGACATCTGTCAAGGCCAGAGCTGAGGCCAGAGAAACTCCCTAATTCCCTAGTCGGGTTTTGTTATTCAGAGTTCCAGGCTAGGAAAAGGTGATTAGCCTGCCTCAGGGTTTCACGTAAAGGCTGAACAATGGTAGCAACAGTGAGCCCCCACAGAGAGCAAAACCCCATTCCCCAGAATTCTGGTAATTCCTTTCACGGATTTTCACTCTTCAAGTCCCTGAATAGTTTGGGTCTGGGAGGCTGACAGGCAACGAGCCCCTCCCTTTAGGGTGAACCCTAGGAATTTCAGTTTAGGCACATAGCTGGCCCATACCCTTCTTTCTGTAACATTCACAACAGGCTTTTTATTCCCTCCTCACATAATTCCCTAGTCTAAGCGACCAGCAGCAGATGTGCTACATACTGCAAGGGAGAAACATCAGGATGTTTTCACTAAAAGACACCAGATTCTTTCATAAAGTTTTTCCAAAAATAGTGGGGGAGACCTTCAATCCTTGAGAAATTTGTGTACACATGAAATCCATGTCTCCAATCTGTATCCTCCAACTCAAAGGGGAACAATTCCTTGGAAGCAATTGACAAGGAGATTCAAAAGAATGCATGCTTCGAATCCAATATAGTATACCAGATGGGTTAGGTGGAAATAGGCTCGCCAGGGTGTAAGAGTGACACACAGTGGCCTGGAGGATCACAGCTAAGGCTTATAGCCCTTATGTCTTGTATGGGCCGGTACTCGATCATCACCAGGTTTCCAATTGGAAGGAAAGAAGTATTCCAAGGGGATTGGCATTCCCTCAGTACAATTGCTTTGAAGAGTCTGTGGATATGGAGTCTTATGCCCTTCTGGCTTCCATGGCCACAAAGCATTTGCTCAAAAAAACTGGCATATCATGGCCAGCCAAGTCTACTATTAAGGGCAGAACATGGTGTGATGCCCTCAGCCTCATGCACAGGGCCAGCTAAACACAGCCCCAGCACCAAAGCCACCCAGAAGCAGTTTGCAAGCCCAAGGCCAGGTGCCCTCCAACACAAGGGTCTTGCTTCTGGAAAACCTCCCTGAGGGCCTCCAAATGAAGCAGCTTGAGATAATTTCCAGAGAGGTGAATGAAGGAAAACAGAGTTCTAACCTAATTTGGTTGGACTAGGCACTAAGACCACTTCCAGCAGAAAGTGTCCGGTGCTGATCGTTGTTTCACCTTGGCTGAAAGATCCTCTTTGGCTTCCAGGGTAACCAGGATGGAATGTGGGCAATACTGACTCAGGTAGTTAAAGTCTGTTACTGCCTTGGTCAGGACTGGGTCATAGAATTTATGAACAGGTAGAATTGGACATACTTCTTTGCAACTAGTTCCATTTTCATTCTTATCTCTCTTATGTTTTAGGCTATCTTAGCAAGGATGGGAAACAGTGAGACACTCCACATGGTACTGGAAAGTTAGATCAGCCTCCATCTTTAAGACAAATGGAAGGCTACAAGGAAGCTTCTTCAGTCAGGATAAAATTAACCCATTCAGAACCACCATCCTCTACATTCAATTTTATATTGACTGTTTCCACTGCTCAGATTCATACATCTTCTTCGCAGATGTCAAGTCCTTGGATGAAAACCAATGTAAGGGCCAGTCAGATAGCTCAACGAACTACAATGCCAGCTTAGGCAAAGGGCAGGGACCAGAATTCAACCTTTGGAACTACATGTTGTGCCAGTCCTACTCCAGGAAATCCTGAGAGAGCAACTGAGTCTTAGCATGGTGGTGCACACCTGTAATCCTCGCTCTTGGGAGGCTGACAATAGGAGGCTCACTATGAGTCCAGTCTGTGTAGTGAAACACTTTAGATACTGTACTAAATATTAAAAAAAAGGAAAACAACTTATTTAACTTGACACATGACCCCATGTTCTCCACAGACAACACAGACCATCTCTGTCTCTGCTGTTGACATCAGAGACCAAGAAAGTTAGGAAATATCATTGTCAGCCTGTGCTCCCATCACTCAGGAGGCTGACACAAAAGGATCATTGCAGGGTCAAGGACAATCTAGTTAAGTTAAGCCCTCCTTGGATTATATACCAAGACTCTGTCTCAAAAATAAACTCACTTCCATGCAGACAGCTTGGAGATGCTTCAGGGATCTCTTCAGACTTCTTCCCAGAACACACAAATGGAGAGCAGGTTCACAGTAGGTTAATTTTAGGGCACTGAGTCCAGTGTTAGCTTTTGTTCTGCACAGCTATAAAGTAATGAGCTTCTTCCTCATTGAAGGGCGTAAGTTTCTAAATTACTATAAAAGAATACAAAATCAATACAAATACCTTGGCTGTATTTTGCTCCAACAAAGGATCTAGGAGACATGGAGCGCCTTTATATTCTGCTAAGGTCTGTGAGATCTCTAGGGTATAGAGCAGGGCACAGCCTCTAAGGCAGCTGGAAGAAGTGGTCAAGCCCTGAGCCTCTTGTGGAGCAGGCAGCTGGGAGACCCTGGGGAAAGTTTTTGTTCGAGGCTAAATCACTGTGGGAGGAGTATCATAATCTTGCTGACAGTAATAATAATCAGCCACATCTTCTGCTTGGATGTTGTTGATTGTGAGAGTAAAATCCATCCCAGACCCACTGCCACTGAACCTGTCTGCGACCCCAGATTCCCGGGTGGATGCCCAGTAGATGAGCAGTCTGGGAGACTATCCTGGCTTCTGCTGGTACCAGTTTAAGTAGTTGCTATCATCATCGTGCAGACTCTGACTGGCCTTGCAGCGGATGGTGGCGCTCTCTCCAGCAGACACTGTCAGGGACCTTGGAGACTGGGTCATCACAATGTCACCGCAGACACCTGCAATCAGGAATGCATAATGATCACACACACACACACACACACACACACACACACACGCGTTATCTTAAAAAAGTTAAAATGAGTCCTTTAAAATGTATGTGCTAATGCTGTAGTAAATTAATACATACTTGACTCCTACTACTTTACATTACATTTAAAATTATACATTTGACTCTGTAGAGATACTATGCTATGGACTTTGGAGCTGTGCATTTTCTCACCAGAGACCCAGAGCAATAGGCACGTGAAGATCTGGGTTTGCGACATCATCCTGCTGCACCTCACTCCCTGATGGAGCTCAGATCCCCTTGCAAAGGCCTTGGTTATAAAGTATGAGAAGTTGGACTCCTCCTGGGGGAGCAAATGAGGAAGCAAATTTCATGGGCAATGAGTTATGAGAGTAACCGATTAAATGAAGAGCTAAAAATAGCAACACAGAAAGTGTGCTTTGGTGACAGCCAGATCACAGATGCTAATTGGGAAGCTCTGAGACCATTTAGAAGCTCTAACAGGCAAACACTAGATGGTCTTAGTGAGGACGTTCATTTCAAACAAGAGCAATCAAATGGATTACACAGTGCAGGAATAATAGCTGGCTACTTCTTAGCAAGAGTGTTGTACAATAAATAATGCTAGCGAAAACAAGAATATAAAAAACAAAACAAAAGAGAAAGGAACATGGGAAAGACAAAGGGAAAATAACAATTTCTAAGCAAATTTATATTTTCTGTGATCAAAGAATTGGCTTTTCCAAAGCCGCGCTTATCCTGAAGCTCAGCATAACCAACAGTTGAGCCCTTTTCTCCCCAGTGCATGGGGCACAGAGCCAGATGAAAGACCCAGAACTCACCCTAGGAGGAATCCTGGGGGACTCTAACCTGGGGGCCAGCAGGACTCCACATAAGCGTAATCCAAAACAAAAGGAGATAATTTCTCTTTTCACAAATACTAGGAACTGAAAAGAAGGATCAAAGGAAACTGGGAAATGGAGAGAAGAAGCACTGTAACCGAGACACAGTGGCTGCAGGGCAGCGCTGCCCAGGTTCACTCTGAGAATCCCTGACTTAGAGAACATAGAAACGAGCCGTCAGGACGTCGGTGTGGGGCAGCATTTCCAGGGATCGGCTACCAAGTTACCATCTCCTTGAAGGAGGACACTCTTAATTTCCCAAAAAACTTGCAAATAATTTGTCTAGAGTCCATAAGCCACGAAGTAAGATTCACAGCAACCCGGGACAAAAACATAACTGGAGCATCAAGGAGAAACAATACAGTTAATAACGGCAAAGAGTTCTTTCCATATGTCAATTGACAATCTCCACAGCATTTTCAGAAAAAAGATTTTATAAATGTATCATGTACAATAAATTATAATGTAGATATATACAAAACATAGGAAGCTTTAAAACCTTCCAAATTAACCAGCTGGACACAGTTCAATCTCACTGCATTCCATACTGAATAGAAGTTTTTTAATTCTTCCTTAAATCTTAACAATAAGCTACAAACCATTTCAGGGGCGGGGTGGTGGCTCTGCGTGCCAGCAGACACGGCTGACTGGGTAGCAAACCACGGTCCCTGAGCCGCCTAGGCTTGCAGAGGGAGTCTCTTCAGAACACTGTGCTACGTCACTGGCCCTAGAAAGACTCTGGAACGTCAAGGATGTTTCAGCTTTTTCCACTTAATCAGTTTGCTTTCACCCTTAAATAATTTTTGCATTGTTTCATATAGAAAATATTGCCAAAATAATGTATGGTGATGCAACTCAAAAACCGCAAAAGAATATTAGGATAACATACTGAGACAGACAGACAGACAGACAGACAGACAGACTATGTGGATTGACAAGTTTCCTAGTTCCCATGGGCAAGGAAATAAGAATGAGTGACATGGTCGACGTTCACTCGTGAGAGGTTCTCAGAACCACCAGGTCTTTGTTTAATGCTTAATTCAGCTGCGTTTCTGCTTCGAGAAAATCAAATTTATTTTCGTTCCTTTCGTGCACCAGGCTTGATCTAGTTCAGCAGAAGTGAATTGTAGACACCTAGCACAATAGGCTTCAAAACAAGACTTTTTCTAATTGTGATTGTTATGGTCGCAGTTGTCGGCAGGTCCGCACCGTGGTTCTGCAGGCATTACGCAGGAAAGTGGAGAGAGGAAATCACATCGCTGGGCAACCAAAGACTCTGGACGTTGTGCGCACGAGTTCAGATCTTTGCTGACCACACGAGCGCTCTGACAATTCAGGAAGCCTCGCGTCTAAGGCTCTCACCTCAGGGAGCTACAGACTGAGGGTCCAAATGGGCCTCATCTATGGGGCCCTGCAGAGGAGAAATTATAAGCCCGAACACAAGGGCCTTCACCAGGTCCCACAATTCCTGGCAGAGCTAAGAATAAATCACATCTGTCAACTGTTAATCCTGCCTGTTCACCTTTACTCAACAGTTATCTGGCTACAAATCCTCCCAGAATGTACGCGGACATCACCACACCCTCACACGGGGCTTCCCATGGGCTCACCGAAAGAGTACCGGGAAGTGAGCTTCCTCTCTCTCAGTGTTGTCTGTGCAGTTTACAGCTTCTCTTACGCATCTCATCTTTTCCTCAGAGCAATTTCTTGGATCTTCTGTTCAGTGTGTGTATAACTTTTAATGTATTTCTGCGTGACGTATTCAGGTAAAATTTTAGCATAATATTTCTCCATCATACACTCAAGAAGCACACACACGCCTAGAATAGTTCAGAGAAATTACCGGGCTCCGCATTGCCCCGTCACATCCTGTGGTAGTGAATTGGGTTTTTCTCATCCTAATTTCAGAAAAGCAGTGACGAAGATGTCATCTCATGGCAGCAAGACAAAAGCGTTAGGCGACTTCCAAAGCTCCCAGCAGCAGTACTCAGTTCTGCCCACTGTGGACCCCGGGTCTCAAGCTGGTCCCAGGCGAAGCCCTAATCTACTTCACGATGAGGACCCAAGGCAAATTTACCAACTGCAAAGCGCTGAGGTTTCCCAGCCCTTCCAGGATCTGTGCTAAACTGTTGGCGCCTGGAATCCTCCCAAGGGCCCATCTTCACGTCTGTGGTAGAAGATGATAGCAGGTGTTCCACGGGAAGGTTTTCAGTTTTGAAGGCAAGAGCCTCCAAAACGATGATGTCACCGTAGTTGCCCCTTTTCATGCCTTAGCCTTGAGGAGCAGGCATTGCTCGGCCACCCTCTCCCTTCCACCATGCGGTGCCTCTCCAAAGCACAACCAGGAGATCCAGAGTCACAGACCAAAACAATTGTCAGTCCACAAAAAGCAAACATTTTTTCTCTTTCTACATTGATTTTCTCAGAGCTCTTCGGTGAGATCTCCACTGCAGCTACTCTTCTTTTTCCATACATTTTTCACAAATTTCATTTGTATTTCTAACTAATAAAGCAGGTTCCCTTTGCTTCCCCAAACAATGTTAACATCCTAAGGGAGACAGCATCACGAAGTGATTCAATTCTTCTAGAATCCAGAAAACTAACTGCCATGAGAGCGGGCAGGATTTCTCCCAGGACACTTCACACAGCCATCGAAGTCAGCTACCCAAGGTGCTGACAGCCCAGGCGAGCCTCCTGCTCTCCACAACCACTCACAAGAGTTCTTCGAATTGATTCTCTGAATGGACCTTTGTTTCTAAATATTCTGCATGCAAACTCATGGTTCGAGGTTTGAATAGTGTGATCCCCACCTCCAGCCCACCCTCAAGACAGCTAGTAAAGGTGGATAATGTTCATTTGTTTGAAAATCCCCCTCCAAGACTAGTGTTATCCCCTAAATGTAAAGTAGAAGAGAGAATGAACATTGTGATTATGGGGACAGAGTACACATTATTACATTATTGGTGGCTTTTGGAACGTCTTTCACAGGAAACACACACAACCCCACTGTAATGTTCTGACTTCTCTCAGCAGTCACAATGAGCCTCCTGTCTCCACCTCCTCAACACATTGGCTGCTGTACTGAAAGACAGATGCACTTTGGTTCCATTGTAAAGATGGAGAAATGAGCTTCTCTGCCGTGTAGGACATGAGATGAAAAAGAAAATAAAACCATTTAGATTTTATTGTACGTGTGTATTGTATTTTATTGTATTGCTGTACACTTAGATCTGAACCACCAGAACACGTGCCAGGATGGCTTCTTAGATAGAAAGGCAGACAAAACCAAGCTGGGGGCAGTGGGAAACAAAGGAGGACTAACATGGAGCACGTCAGAGGTTTGCCACATAACTACACATGAAGGAGCAGTGACTCCAGGAGGTGTCTGGCTCTAGAGCCAGGAGGACAGCCTGAACAGGAGACACACATCGGGGCCTACGGAGGGGGGGGCAGACAACTGGAGCCCAGGTGCAACCTGGCATCTAAGGCCAAAGCTCAGGTTTCACACATGAGAAGAAACCAAAGTCGGAATGAGAAGCGGCCACCCAGGTGGGAACTGAACTGAGAGGATGTAGTCCCACTGCCACACAGTCACTGAGGAAAATCATTGCTGTTTAACAATAGAAAATTAGGGTCCAGCGAGATAGCTCAGTGGACTAAAGCGCCTGCTTAGGCAAGCTGAGACAAGAGCAGGAACTGAGGTTTCTGTCCCTTGCACCACGTGCTGCACCTGCCTCGCCCCATGGTAGGCTGAGCTGTCCAGAGTCACGAGTTTCAGGTGCATAGTGAGAACATGTAACAAAAACAGACATTAATGTTTTAAAAAGTAAAATTCAAGTGTTAGACGAAAGGAAGCTTTCTGTAAGGGCTGCTTGGCACTAAAGAATCCTAACACTTTCCTTGCAGTGTCACAGCTCTCAACAGTCTCTTATGCAAAGTGGATATCTGCTGCCATCTGCTGGCGCAGCTCCTGCACTACAGGGTCCAAAGAAGGCACGATGCGAACCTATGGAGTATCTTTAGGTCCTTTCTGGGTCTCACTGTGATCTCTGTTTATTATGTATCTTTATTATCACAGAGTACTGAAACTTGGAGGAAACTGACACCTGCTCTGTCTCTCTGCTTTCACTCTTCACCTAGGAAATATTCTCACAGAATAGTTAGGTGCACGGTTATGTACGTCGCGGGTCACGCTTCCCCTCGCACAGCCCCGCATTTAAATGCAGGGTCACCCCTGCCCAGCCTCAGCCAGGCACAGCGCGCGGACACTCTGCACACACAGAAGCTCTGCTGCCTGCTGTGCTCCTCTTCTTTAGTTTCTATCTCACGGCTCTGCCTTCCCTCCCACCCCACCCCTCACTCTATCTGGTAGCAGAGACCCAAGGAAAGACACGGAAACAAAGACCATTTCCAACACCGTGCTGTCATGACATCAAACAATCCCTACTCACATTTGCCCTGTTATGTATTAGGTCTTCTTTTAGCTTCAAATGCGGCTCTGTTAATACTAGGGTACGTTTTACAACAATTTTGACATTTTTACAGTTTTAAAATTATTTATATGAATGGCCACTTTTGGAGCAAGTTCTTAGACTTGACTCCCAACAAAAATGTCTGTATCACTTCACCTTGTGTGATCCCTGTAGCAGGGACGCCAAGGACATAGGCAGCTGTTAGGTACCTGAGATTTAGGGCATCCCACTTAAGAACACACTGCTCCTATGAAAACTGGACCCCTCGGGAGCAGATGAGGGGCTTCCGTCATTAATTCCTCAGCACCGAGACTCCAGCTCCCAAACCCCACACAGGCATCACCATCTGACGGTCTAGGCACAGTCAACATTTCTTCAAGGAAGTGGCACATGAACTTAGAATCTGGATTTTCTATGAAGCTCATGTTTATATTACCCTACTTAGCTCTGACCTCAGATGGAAAGGACTTCATGTATTCATACTGGGAAGACACTGTCACACTCAGGAAATGGTGTTCCTTAATTTTTTTCTATTTTGCACCAAACAGCTGAGAGACAGTGTTTATGTCTTGTTAAAAATAGTTTTATTTTTACACATATAGTTAGCCAGGGTGAGAATTCTGCCAGTTAACTGCTAGTTTCACAAACATGTTGAAGATTCTTAGGGTCGTTGTCTTAATCATCCTGTGTATATTAGTGCATGGTTTTGCCCCTGCCATGTTGACTGTGATTTATCCAGATGGCTGACACTGAGAAAAGTTCTACAAAAGTCTATACAAGGTTTCAGGGTAAATGCTGAGGGGATTTGGTTAGATTCGTTAGATACAAAAGTTATATTTTCTGTCATATAATACTTGTTTTAACTAAATCTTAACCATTCAGCAGAAAAATTTAACTATGAGGTATAGAAAGTAAAGCCATACTAACAGGCTGAGTTGTAAAGGGCTAAAGCCAGCAGCTTCTGACATTGCCAATTCTGCTAATAACCCTCTCCTACTAGGGACTATTGCACTGTACATACAGCTACTTTCTCTTAGTTCAGTGAGAAGAAATATTTATAAGAATAGCGTTTAGAAAAGGTATCACATCTCCATCTTGTATGCTGAACAGCTATGAACAACAATATTCATTATATTTATTATTCTGGCTGTTCTACTAACCTGTTTTGAAACTGTCTCATTGCTAGTTCTTTCTCATTAAAAGCAATAAAGTATAAATTTTTAAAAAATTATTTTTAAGTTTACACAGGTAAACTTTGCATACTTTGCAAGCCCCTTGTTTGGTGTGTATTGTACAAGGTTTTTGGAAATGCACGGCTACATCTCTACAGTGATATTCAGGTCACCAGACCAATCGAGCACCTGTGATATTTCCTAGGGGCTGAGAACCCTGCGTCCTCAGTCATCCTCATCCCGAAAGGAACTAAGCTGCACAGCTGCCAGCCTGCAGGGAAGGAGGCAGGTTTTCCTCAAGATCTGCATCCATGTGGAAGATCTCAAAGTCTGGTCAACTTACCCTACTCAAGATGAAAGCTGTTATTTTCCATTGCATGTAGAATTTATAGGGGCTATTTTTTAATGCTCAGATTCATGTGTATTCTCAGTAGATGTTAAGCCCTTCACAGAAAATCACTGTATTTAACTTGACCCACCACCCCATGTCCTTCATAGGCAACACAGCTCATCTCTATTTCTGTTGTGGACATCATAGGCCAAGAAGGTTAGGAAATAAAATTTTCAGACTGTGCACCCAGCACTCAGGTGTGCACACAGAAAGGATCACTGAATGTTCGAGCCAGTCAAAGGAAAACAAGTCCAGCTAGGATTCCACAGCAAGACACTCTGTCAAAAATAAAATCTCTTCAATGCAGACAGGCTGAAGATGCTTCAGATCTGAAATCATTACAAATGGTGTCTGAGCCTCTTGCCTCGTCCTGTAGATGCTCAGTTCCTATTTACATTGAACACATTCATAGAATAGTTAGCATCTGTTTTCCAAGGGGACCCAAAATCACTCATCACCAATCATAGAATTTTATTAGTGAATTCAAGATGTGAGAGGCCTGAAGAGTATATGCTACTAAATACTAAGTTGTGCTCATCCTTACAGGTCAGTACATCTTCTTAGTGTTCTCATTTGCAAAGCGGACAGGGATATTCAGAGAAAAGGGGCACCATGGAACAAGTGCTGGGAAATGGCACGCTGCTTGCTCTGGAGAAGAAAAAAAGGCCACCAGCATGAAGCGTAGCAAACTCAAGATACAGGGAAGGCCACAGCCAGATTCCTTCCCAGAGCACCCAATGGAAGGCAGCCTGAGAACAGGTTCACTTTAGCTCTTCCAGTTCAGTGTTAGCTTTTTTTAGCATGTAAAAAGATTTAATAAACCTAATATATGCAAAATTTACAAAATATAATGCACAAGACTTTTATTTTATTTTTTCTTTTAATTTTATTTATGTTTTACAATACAACATTATGTATTGTTGTCTTTGTCATAGTTTTTCAGGCAGTTTCTTCTCTGAATGCTCTTAGTACGGATTTTTTTTTCATTGCACAAAAAGAAAGTAGCTGTATATATAGTCCACTAGTCCATAACAGTAGTGGGTTATCAGCTCATGTGACATTATCAAAAGCTGTTGACTTGAGCCTTTCACAAGTGTTAGCTTTTCTCCTGAACAACTGTAAAGTACTGAATTCCTTTCTCATTTAAGAGCGTGCATTTATAAATTGTTGTAAAACAATACTAATACAAATATCTTGGCTGTAATTTCCTATAGCAAAGGATCCAGGAGACATGGATAAGCCTGCAAAATCTCTAGGGCATAGAGCAGGGCACAAACTCTTAGGCAGCAAGAGGAAGTTTTCAAGCCCTGGGCCTTGCGCAGAGCAAGCAGCTGGGGAGAGCTCTGGGGAAGTTTTTGTTCGAGGCTGAATCACTGTGGGAGGAGCACTATGAGCTTGCTGACAGTAATAATGACCCACATCTTCTGCTTGGACATTGTTGATGGTGAGAGTGAAATCCGTCTCAGATCCACTGCCACTGAACCGGTCTGGGACCCCAGATGCCCGGTTGGAGGCCCAGTAGATGAGCAGTCTGGGAGACTGTCCTGGTTTCTGCTGGTACCAGTTTAAGTAGTTGCTACCATAATCTTGCAGACTCTGACTGGCCTTGCAGTGGATAGTGGCACTCTCTCCAACAGACACTGCCAGGGACCTTGGAGACTGGGTCATCACAATGTCGCCACAGACACCTGCAATCAGGAATGCATAATGATTACACACACACTCTTTATCTTAAAAAAATTGAAATAAGTCCTTTAAAATGTTGTTTCAAATTCTATGGTAAATTAATATATACTAGAGCCATATTTCATTGCACTATATTTTAAAATTATATCAATACTTCTACAAAGATACCACTGTAAGAGATTTGGAGCTGTACATATTCTCACCAGAGACCCAGAGCAACAGGCACGTGAAGACCTGGGTCTGTGACCTCATCCTGTTGCCCCTCACTCCCTGATGGAGCTCAGATCCCCTTGCACAGGCCACATTATAAAGTCTGAGAAGTTGAGCTCCTCCTGGAGGAGCCTATGAAGATTCACTCACAAATGAGGAAGCAAATTTCACAGGCAATGACTTATGACAGTAAGCGATTAAATGAAGAGCTAAAAATATCAACATGGAAAGTGGATGTGTTTGACAGGAAAACCACAGTTGATAATTCAGAAACTTTGAGACCATTTTAAAAGCTCTACAATTGCATACACTCCATGGTCTAAGTGAGGACTTTATCCTTAAACAAAAACAGTTAATGGACTGTGTATTACAGGAGTAACATCAGCACAGTTACAAAACAAAACATGCTAGACAGAATAAGGATATAAAAGATAAGACAAAGTAGGGGTGAACAAGAAAAGAAAAGGGAACAGCAAAATAAAATGAGCACTTCTAAACAAATTTATATTTTCTATGACAAAAAAGAAAGAAAAATGCCTTTCCAAAGGCTACCCTTATCCTAAAGCTGAGCAGAGGAAATGGCAGCGCCATTTTCTCCCCAGGACACGGGCCTCAAAGCAAGATTACACCCCCAGAGCTCACTCTTCAAAGAACCTCGGGGCCCCTAATTTAATCTTGGGAAAGCAGAACTCCATGGGAGAGTAAACCAAAGAGGAATAGACAATTTCTCTTTCCACATGCTAGGAATTCAAAAGATGGATTGAAGAAAATTGACAAATGGAGAGAGAAAAAGATTGAATTGGGAAATAATGGCTCAGAGTAATGCTTCCAACCTTTCCTCCGAATTAGAAGACACAGAAATCAGGAGTCATGAAGTTAGTGTAAGATTGCGTTTCCAATGGCTAGGTACCAAGTTAAAACCTACTTGAAGGAAGGCACTCCTAATTGTCCAAGAAATCTTACAAATAATTTTCAAGGATCCATAGCCAACAAATTAAGATCCATGGCTTCCCAGAGCAAGAAGATAATTTAACTGTGGATGAAAAATAATAAGCGAGTGAGACCACCCAGGGCCGTCCAAATCCTCAGTCCAACCAGTGCTCAGGCCTGGCTTGTGAGGAGGACTGCCCAGGGCCCTCCAGATCCTCATTCCAGCCGGGCCTAGGCCCAGCCTGTGAGTGGAAACACCTCCTGGTTGGCTGGATCCTCATTTCGACCAGTACCCAGGCGAGGTGTGTGGGGGGAACTTCCTCCATCAGACAGGACTGGTGTGGAACCCTGTGATAGAGCTCCCTCAGAGCGGCTAGAAGCAAGATGCACCCAGCTGATCCAGCAGAAGAAGACAAAGTGGCACAGCAGGATCACTTCCAAGGGCTTCAACAGGAAGAAGTGGAGCACAGCCCCGAGAGCAGCAGCAAGACCCAAGCCACACCCACCTGGACAAGTTTGAACTTGGTAGATCCAGACCTAGTGCTAAAGTAACAACTACACCAAAGTTCTACACCAATGATGAGAAGGCAGTGCTCTACAAAATGACAAAGAGAAGGAGCAAAATAGAGTCTCAGGCCCTGAGGCCACCCAGAACAAATACAGCAGACAATAGCATAGAAGAAACTGGAAATCACACACCTGAAATCTCTGAAATAATAGCATCTGAAGTGAAGAAACAACTGCAGAAAGATATTGAGGAAATCAGATCAGTAATAATTTTCCAAGTAACAAATTATAACTATAATGAATGAAGTACTAAGAGCTTTTAAAGAAGACACTGACAAAAAAAAAATAGAGAAAAATAGAAAAATGATGGAATCCTTGAATGAACAATATGGGAAAGAAATACAATGTGTGAAGCAGATTCAAAATGTCACACAGGAAATTAAAATCTCAATCACAAGCTGACAAAAACTTTGAATGAAAAAGGAAATAGACTTTGCGACCTTGAAGATACCATTGCAGCTAGTGAAAAGATAAGGAAAGATCTCTTAAAAATAACTAGGATGCAGGAAAAAATAATTCAACATTTGCGAGATGATGCAGAAATGAACAGTGGAAGACTAATAGGCATCAATGAGAAAGAAGGAGTCAGCACAAATGTTATTAAAACAATATGAACTGAAGTGGTAGCAGAAAACTTCCCAAATATGGGGAAACAGTCTGACATTCAGGTAATTCAAGCATATAGAACTCAAATAACATCAACCCAATTAGAACTACACCCAGACATCTAACAATCAAGATCCCAGAAATTCAGCACAGGAACAGTATACTAAAAGCCGCTAGAGAAAAGTAGCAGATCACATTGAAAGGAAAACCTATCAGAATAATGGCAAATTTCTCTTCAGAAACCATCAAGTCAAGAAAAGCATGGAAAAAAGTACTACAAGTCTTTCAAGAAAACAAATTCCAACGCAGATTGATATACCCTGCAAAACTCTCTTTCAAGTAGAAAGAAGAAATAAAATACTTCCATGATAAAGAATAGCTAAAGAATTCATCATGGCAAAGACAACCCAACACAGACTACTAAAAGATATTCTAGAGAGGGATCAAATGGACTACAACTCCATGAAGGAGAATAGAAAGAACCCACCAAATAGAGCAAACAATTAACACAGGAGGAAAAGAGGTATACAATAGCAGTCTTTTAATTATTCTCTTGTATACAGAAGGAAAATATTTCCATCAGCATACTCTAAAACTGGACTTCTCCTGCACTCTAGGGGTCATGATTCTGTCCAGGTCTACTGGGTGGATAACAAGGAAATAGCAGTAGCTCAGTCCCACAAGTGGCACCTGCCATCAGTAAGTGTCATGGACACTGTCCATGTCCACCACGAACTAGAACTTTGTGCAATATCCTATCCCTAAACTGTTAGAAGTGCTGGTCATATATTTGCCATTCCAGTATTTTTGTTATGTTTTATTCTTAGTGATTCTTTACTATCATGAAAACTTTTTCTTAGTTGATATTTTTGTATCTTATCCTACTCAAATACTATGTGAGTACTCTGCTTTGATCACAGGTTCGTACATATGATGCACTACATCCTGGCCTCTTAATTGAACTCACGATGTAATATTATTTTTTGAATATTGTTTAGAAATATTTAATTTTGAATTAATTAATATTTAATTAGTTTTCTTGATGTAGCTTGATTTTAATTTTTGTTTTATGATTTATAATGTGTCTTTGACTTGCAATTTATAACACATGATGATATTTTCTCCTAGTATTGGAAGCTTTA
>PVKN010014317.1:0-19253 GCA_004027915.1 Capromys pilorides | reverse complement strand
ACCCCGCTTCCTACATCCCCCCCCCCCCCACGCTTTCTTCGTGGCTGAGAGGGACGCGCAGTTCATTTTTTGCTGGGCGTCTGGGACTGTAGAGCTGCAATTCGCCGGGGTTCGGACTCGGCCCCGTCGACCCCGGGCATTGGGCTGGCCGCTTTCTCTAACGAGCTGAGCGATGGATGAGCAGGCGCCCGGGTCTCTATATTCCTGCCTCTCCGACCCCTCCCCTTCAGGCTGCCTTGAAAGGTGGGGCGGCGGGAAGGGGAGGGAGGGATTGCGGCCGGGGTTGGGGCGGGGTGGGTTTGGACCACCACGCGTGCAAGGACCCAGAAAGTCATTGGTTCAGGTTGGAGGGTGGACTGGTGGCGCCATGCTTTCTCCCGAGTTGTCTTCTCCATGGCAAGCTCTTCCATTTCCTCCTCCTTTGGGACCTCCAGGATGGGCTCCAAGTTTTAGGTTAGGGCAAACAGTGCAACTTAGCTCCAGTCTGGGAGTTGAACTTTCCTGGAATAGCCCACTTCTGCTCCGGCAGGAAAGGGCCACTAAGCGATCCTCCGTTCAGTTTAAAACTGAGGAAGGAGGCGCGCTACCTGATGCGTGCTCTCCCTAAAGGAGTGCCAGAAAGGAACTTGGCCTAGGGGCTAGGAAGGCAGAGAAGGTCGCTGGGGGGTGGGTGGAGTGCCCCGTTCTTTCTTCCTTCCATATCTCCAGCTTAGACGGTCTGATGCAGACCGGGCATCAGACAGGAGGCCCAGATTCTTCTTGCGTGCAGCTGTGGGGGCCTCTGTGGCACCCCCTCCACCCGAGTTGCCAGCCACCGGTGAGGGCGCCTCTCTCCGAGCCGCTCGGTGGCTTTCTGCAGCCCTAGCTGCCTAGCCCCCAGTATGTGATGCGGGTGACAATGGCCCAGGGTGGAGCGAGCCCCTCGTCGGCACGTCCTGGGTGGTCGGACCCGGGCAAACACAAATACAAACCGATTGCTAAGCTGCGGACAATGAGCGAAATGTAGACAAATGTCCCGCTCCCGTTGGAAGCCTTTGTCCCGGCTCGGTTTTTGCATTTATTTCAGTGGCGAAATAATACATGATTGACGCTCTCTTTCAATGTGTCCTAACTGTTTGGAATAAATCTAAGGTTGTTGCTAGTTGTCATGGCATTCAACCCTTTTCAATGGACTATCTCTTCATTCATTTCGGAACCCGGCCACAATATTAAGGAAACCCCTTCATGTCGTCGCTCCCCAATTCCTCTTTCTCCTACTTTTTCTTTTCTCCTTGTTCCCCTCCCCCTCTTTTCCCTGCAAGAATTAGAAACTGGTTTGAATCGTGTTCCTCACACACATTATTTTTCGTGCTTTTTTTTGCTATTCCCAGACTGTCTTTCTCAACATCCCCTCTTGCTTCTCCCTCCCCCTCATGTGGAGCTCCCTAGCCTGTACAGTTGCAGTAGGAATGCTGGTTTTCCAGGAATCCAGGAAACTCAAGTTTGGGCACAGGGGCTGGGGTGCGCCTGCCTTGGCCATGGCTACTTAGCTGCTAAATACATAATTGGCCAGAAAAGACTTCTCAACCCAAGCGTCGCCAAAAAGACCTTTTGTCTCACCTCTGAGTCCTCTGTTCTCAAGGGTGGGGTGGGATGGGACCCCGGTAGACACCCATGGTGGAGTCTGAGGCCAGAGCCCAGTTAGACTAGAGTGTTTCTTGGTTTGGGTGTAGAAGGAAGAACCCCGTTTTGCACATCTTCAGAGCCATTTTTGGGTCCTTGGGGGAATGTGGTCATCCCTGAGACACCTTCCAGAGCCATTGGCTGCGGCTTCCCAGTTGTTCCCCCATGGCCTTGGCTTCCTTCCTTGGGACTGATGCCTCCCCTCCATTTGTCGAGGTTCCCAGAGCACCCAGGATTCCTCCTTTTGCCCTGGATCTAGGTCCCTGGGGATAGGTCACCGGCAGGAGCGCCTGCCCGAGGGCCCTGCGCCTGCTTGGAAAGGCTAGTTTTGCACTAGCTCCTGACCTTTGGCCTCCACCAACTCCAGCACGGTGTCTGGTCCCCACTCCTCTGGAGCTGGGAGGAGGCCAGGCAGGCTGGGAGGGAGCTGGAGAGGCCCGGCTCAGCCTACGCAGCCCGGTCTCTCTCTGGGGACTCAGTGAGTCCACGTCCCCCATTCCTCCATTGCCCTTGTGGTTTCCGCGTCCGCTTCCAAAGCGTTAGCATTTGCAATTGAAAAGGCGCGGCGAGACCGCTGGGAGGCCGGTAATTGAAGGGGAGAAACTGGGCTTGTTAGAGGAAGATCATAAAATGCCAGTCCCCCAGGAGGGGCCTGGGGGCTGCGGCGCGGGCCCAGCTGGCGGCTGGGGCAAGTCTAGTGCCTAGAGCTTGCTCTGGGGTCCCCCTGATTTTGTTGGCAGGGCTTGTGGCCGCCAGAGGCAAGGGCTCACGCGCCAAACGTACCTCTTCCGACCAAATGGAACAGGTGATTTCAGGCCGAGGCCTCCCTAGGAAGCCGCCCCTGCCCGCCGGGCCTTTTGCAACCGGGATCTCCTTTTTCCGCTGGGTACGGAGAGGCCTTAGCCGTGAGCCCCTTTTCCCTCCAGAGTCCTTTATCATTGTGTCCGCCGCCCCACCCCGCCGGTTGGGAACCTATCAGCATCGCGTGCACCATTTCCGCATAAAGTGGATGTGCGCGGGTCCCCCCACTCTATGGTCGCCGCCAGGTTCAAGCTGGACTCCAAGAGAGAATTTGATTCTGGGGCTAGCTTGGGTTCCGCGGCCTTGGTCCGAGGAGCTCGTGCGCGCTCAGTGAGTGGGCCAGGTGCTGCGAACTTGGGGGAAGCTCGGGTATGTGTTGGTGTTCCAAACCCAGCTCCCCAGAGCTGGAAGAAACCAGCCTGGCCTCCTTTGTGGTTGGGAACAACTCGCACCCAGACAGTCGCTGGAGCCCTGCCGGGCTGGTGCCAGGTCTCTGTTCTCCGAGCTGAGGCTCCAGGCTCCGTACAAATCTCTAGCCCTGTGCTCTCCTTGTCTTAGGGCGGGCGCAGCCACAGTTATCTTGGGTGAGCGGAAAAAGAGGACCTGGCCCTGGAGGCCAGAGCCCAGCTTCCTTCCGGGAGTCCGGAGTTCGGCCCCTGCGGGAGCACAGCCTTCGGAGCGCAGGGCTAGGGAGCTGAACAATCGCGGAGGCCTAGGAGGGGAGGTGAATGTACACAGCCTAAGTGGCCCCACTCCAGGACAAGTGGCCCTCTAAGTCGGCCCAGTGTTTACCTTCCCAGGTAGCTCAAACAGGAGAACCTCTTCTGTGCCCTAGAGCTTGGGGGTGAGGGAGGGCGGTGGATGGGACACGCTGCATCCTGCGTCCCAGCTCGGCTCCCCACATCCAGGCAATGCGCCCCCTATTGAGAGGGCGAGGACTATACCCAACCACACAGGGTAAGAAACAAAGATACTTCAGGGAGGTGGAGAGAGGCCTGAACCCCTGATAGGAGCCTCCTCCCGCCTGGGGACAAGGGCCCTTCCCCCATTTCTACATTGGGCGCTAAAGACCTCTAGAGTCACTGATTCATTCCCCCCCCATGTTGCTGAAAGCTGGCTGAGGAGACTAAGGAAGATGTCCTGGGGCAGCGGTGGAGGCCATCGGGCAGCCTTGAGGAGTCCAAAGCTTTGCAACCCTAGTTGCCACATTTCCCTCAGCATACACTTCTCAGATGATCAACAGTGCAAGATCCTACCCTGTATTTGCTCACACCAATTCTACTTCATTTCTTCCCTTATTTTTCCTGTTTGGGATGAAAAGGGCTGAAAGGGAACTCTGCCTCCAGTCCAGTCCTCAGCTGAGCGCTTGGGCCTACACCACTCATAACTGGCCTTGGCTGCTCAGCGCCAAGGTGCACTGAGGCCTGCTCCCTCCGTTCATTCCTGACACAAAGCCTGCTGCACCTTCCTGCTTTAGCGAGGATTAACTCCAAGACACAAAGGTTTCATGGGAGGGGAAAGGCTTATTTTATCTCAGATTGGGGACTCCTCCGAGCATGCACTTGAAATCAATGGAGAAGGAAAATGTCGCCCATTTGGGGCCCCTCGCAAGGAGATAAATACAGCGCATTACAGATTTCAGGCTCCCAAAGGGCCCCGTGGTGTGGGGTCAGTGTGGGAGCCCTGGGCTGAAGGAAGCGAGGCTGTCAGCTCTGGAATCCTGAGTGAAAGAAATCGAGGTGTGTGGCCTAGCAGTGCAGTTCCACATGGAAACCTCTCCTGATCTGGAAAACTTGAAGTCAGCCTGGTCACTACTCAGCCTCAGCTCTTACTATTCTCCTCTTCTGCCCGGGATGAGGATGCAGCAGTCCCTGGAAAACTCTGCTGTCTGTGTAGTAACTGTATGGGGGCGGTGCATCCTGGGGGAGGCCACACTGGGCCAGGCAGGTCTCCGGAAGGGCGCCTAGCCTTGGGGATTGTAGAGCAAGTCTAGACCAGGTGAAGACAATCTCTGTCCACCTCGGCTTCACGTCTCACTTAGGCCCACACTGTGCCATGAAGTCTTAAATACTAGAAGACAGCAAGGGCTACCTCCGGACTGACAAGTCTCCCCTCCCCGCTGTCACTAGGAAGGGGCTGGGTAAATACGTTTTTTGAATCCAGAGATCCTCCTGGTGTGTCTCAGGGCAATCTCCCACCCAGGGGGACTCATCCACCCCACCAGAAAGGCAGAATGCTTTGAAGGCATGGGGATAGGGTCTGTGGCTGAAGACCTCAGGGTAGCAGCAGTTAGCTGTGGGGCTGGAGGAAGGCATCTAAATAAGGTGACTCTCTCCGTGCTTTTGCACTTTTCCCGATTATCTGTCGCCTTCCTCCCCCAAAGGAAAATATCTCTTGAATATGTAAATTGTAATAGAAATTAGGATTTCTCTTTCTATTAGTCAGCCTCATTGTGTGTGTATGAGACCCTGCGGGCCTATGTTAGGACTTTGATAAATGCACTTTAATGAGATCTTTGAAAATGCATCCAATAAAGTAAGAGGCGAGCAAAGCCGTTTAACTTTCATGGATGTTAAATTGAACACATAATGTGGCTCAGGGCGCTTTACAAAATAGAACCGGCTTCCCTCCAATATTTTCTTTAAAAATGTGGTTTTAAGCCCCCCTCAGGCCAAAGGAGCCTGCTCCAACCAATCCTTTATCACGGGCTTATTGGGGAACCAAACGCCATGTCCCCCCAGGGCAAACTTCTTTGCTTTATTCGTTCGCCCTGCTCTGATGATTAAATATGTTACAATGAGATTACGCATCGTCAGCGCTGCCTTTAGGAACGTTCTCCCAGCCGAGTCCGACCTTCCCCTGATAAAGGCGATTTCAGCGCGGAAGATTTGGGTTCCTCTAGGAGCCAGGGCTGAAAGCACTTTCTAATCTGAATTTACTTCTCACCACGTGACAGAATCATTACCACAAGACTTTGGAAAGCAAGCGGCCTCTCCCAGCCAGTTAGCACTCCAGCACTCAAAACTGGGCGAGGCGGGCTCGTGCCAGCGCGACAGCCTTCGGCGTCGGAGGAGGCCACTCAGCCTGCGCTCAGGGCCAGGCGGGAAGGACCAGGAGGACACCGAGCGAGTGCGTGGGTATCTATTATCTTTCCAGATGTGGCACCGAAAGTCGCAACCGTGCCCTAGATGCAAACCCCCCTTCCCACCCTCAGATGCCACCAAAGTGGAGAAGCGCGTGGGGCTCCCCATGGGCCTCCGTGGGCACTCGTATTTGGGTAGTGGGCACCCCTCCCAGATCAGGACTCCTGCAGACCCCCCAACCCCCCGGCACATTTTTGATCCTCTGGCGGTCTCTACTGTCGCAAAAGAGAACTGTCCAGCTCCGGGTGCGGCACAGGCGACCCCCCTCCCCCCACCAACTCCAGTCTTGGGTAGCCTTCCCCGCAACCGCAGTCATCTTCTGTAGCCTCCAGTCGGGCGGGTGCTCCGGCCTCCACTCCCGCTACTTGTCCTTGGGCTCTCCCCACCGCTCCTATTCCGTCCGCCAGAGAAGAACCCCTTTTCTCCACCGGGGGCCATCTCCATATTACCTTGGGAGTTCTACTTTGGCGACAGCTCCCCTATCCCGAAAACCCTCGCGCACAGGGACTCACCGGCGAGGTGGGAGCGGTGCCGGCAGCCAGTAGAGTCGGGCACCAACGCCGCGCCAGGGAGGAGGCTGGCGAGGTATCGGAGCCCGCTCCACCTCCCTCTCCCGCTCCCGCTCCCGCTCTCCGGCGCGCAGAGACAGCCCTGCCGCGTTTCCAGGCGAGTCTTTATCTGGTCTTCCACCTACCCGGCCCCCCACCCCCACCCCGCTGCGCCCTTCCCCCACCGCGTGCCCTCCGGGGCCAGGCTACAGGGGCGCGCGCTCTGGCAGGCGGGTCCTGGGCCCCGCGCCTCTCCCTCCCCAACGCCTGCAGCTGCCCGGCCCCCGCAGTCTGGGGTCCTCAACCCGACTCAAGGTGCGCGGTGCGAGCACCTGGCCTCGGTGCAGGTAAAACTTTTTCCGACTGCAGGTGTAACGGCGGAGGGGGCGGGGAGCAGGGGAGGAGTCCTGTCCTTCCCTGGAGTCCCCTCCCCCAGTGACCCGCGAAGTCCCGGGAGGACTGGACACGCCCGTTTCTGCCCACCTGCTGCTTTCCAACTCCGCGGCGCGTTGACCAACCTTGGTCCGGAGCCCCGGGAAGGAGGGGTGGGGCGCGCAGGGGATTCGGGAGCCTGGCTCGGCCCGCGGGCACAGCGGTGCCGCGAGACTCCTTTCGGCAGTCGGGCCGCGGGACCAGTGCCCGGAATGCATCCCTTTCTCCGGCTAAGGCCGGGACGGGTAAACCGACACTCAGTGCTTGGCAGCGAGAGGCTGCTACCGGCTCCCCATCGCGGCCGCACTGCGCCTTCAGCTGCCAGCGCTGGATGCGTGCGCCCTCAGCCGAGCAGGAGCTCACCTGGGCACCGTCGCCTGGGCTCCCCGCCGCGGGCTCCCCCTCCGGGCTCCGGGTCCTGGCTGCAGCGTTTACAGCTCGGTCTGTAGCTCCCTGCTCCTGCTCCGGGTTTTCCACTCTGGCTCTGACTCCTAGCTCCGGCTCAGCGGCCGCAGCGCAGCCCCAACGGAGGGGGCAGCTCCCCCGCGCCGCGCGCGCTCTGTTTGTTTTCCTTACCCGACTGACGTGAGTCAAAATATTGGCCATATGTTCAGTGGTAATAAATTGGGTACGAGCGCAAACACACTTGGGCTTCGATGGCTGTTTCAGCTGCCACATGGCCGACGCAGGGGGGGGGGGGGCTCTCGCCGTGCAGAGCGCCCTTCCCCCAAGGCGCTACCTTCTAGCGCCCCTCTGGCGATCTGGACCTTGGGTCTCTCTACCCTTCGTCCCTCTGCCGTCCTCTTCAGTGCCACAGACCCTGTAGCCCAGCCTGCTGGTTAACAAGGTCGCCATCTAGAAATTGCTCGGTCGCTAAGACGCCATAAAACCAAAGGACCAGATGTGGCACGTTATTTATGTGTGAACCCGCGTTTACACTAGATATGAGATCCCAGGCAGATAGCACGACTTCAGAGGAGGTCACAGACCTCTGGCCCAGGGCTGCAGATTCCTCGCCGTGCTCACCCCCTCCAGTCCAGATTGAGGGGCGTTGACCCTGGAAAAAGACCTGGCTCCCTGCAGCTCAGGAAGGAAGCGATTTCAGGGCGCTTGTGCCAAAGTGCCACCTGTCCAGGATTAGAGGCAGCCGCTGGGCTTTTTCTATACTACCCTCCACCCTCTGGCCTGGTAAGGTGGCTTAATTTCCAGGCTCATAGGGTACTTCAGGTCTGAGGCAGGAAAGAGGAGACTGGGAAACTGCACCCTGAGGGTAGGTGTGGTTGAGAGTGAGGGGTTCAAATACCTGATGTGTGTGGGGGCAAACAGGAAATAGAGCCTTCACCTGGCCAGGCCAGGGTCCTAGCCTGTCCGCTCTAAATTAACCAGCATCAAGTGCTGAGAGCCAAGCAGGGTGGCAATGGACAGAAAGCCAAGCCAGCCCTGTGTGCTTCGGGAGAGACGAGTAAATATTATGTCATAATAGAAAACAATTGTTTTGTTTCTCTCCTTCCAGAGGCGGTCTCGGGACTTTGCATCTCCAAACTGGTCACCCACACTCTCCTCACATGAATTCATTAACAGTCATCAGCTCCCCTTACCATTATTTCCCTCTTGCTTGAAGTGAACCCAATTCTCTCTGTGGTTAATAAGCACTGAATCAGGCCCCCTACCTTCCTTTTCATCTTCAAAACGCCTGGAGCTCCCTGAATGGCATCTTCTGTCTGGCCAAGGGAAACAGGAGATGAAAAATATTACTCTACCGCAGCGAAAAACATAAACATTTGACTTTACTATTACCAGTTACTCCAGGTCTGTGTTCACTGGATAACGGTCCTTAGGTGGCTTTATTAAGGCGGAAAGTGATGCTTTTGAGAGGGACTGGGAGGAAAGGGCAGGATGACCATGGGCTGGACCAGGGCTGGAATTCACCCAGTTGAGCCCTGTAAGCCCCCTGTCCCTCTGGGTTTGCATTCCCTGCCTTGGAGTACTGCTCAGAATTCCTACTGCTAAAAAAAATCTGGGGCCATCCCCAGACCTATGGGGGTTGTTGACTTTGGAATATTATTGCTGTTTTATTATTTTTATTCTTTTTTCAATCCTGGAAATTAAATCTTGCTTCATTAGTCCAGTCCTTTGTCACTGCATTACACTCCCAGCCCTCTTCTAGGATTTTAAGTCATTACTGATGATCCTAAGCCAAACTCTGGAATCTACTAGGGCGTTTGCATCACCACCAAGTGAAAACTTTGGGGCCACTGGCACCGGGCTAGACAGGAGGTTTGAACATAGACCTTCACTTCTGTGGTCCTCTTGGGGTTTGGGCCTTGTATAACACATGCCCTGTGGAAAGAGCTGTGTTCCTTCCTGAGGCTGAAATGCGCATGGGACCTCAGGAAGTCAGGGTGTGGTGGCCCTAGTGACATCTGAGACACCAGGCAAGGAAGATGTCACCTAGGCTCTCTAGGATTCCCTGCTTAGGAAGCCCTGCTTACAAACAGTGCGAGTACCCAGGCACCAACGAAGCCGTGGACAATTGACTCCACTGCAGAAAAGAACAAGAATAAAATGAACTATAACTTCATTGGTGGCTTAACATTCTTCCTCCCCCGTGCCTGTCTAAGGGACCAGTGCTGAACTTGATAGCATGGAGCAAACTTGGCCCCAACTGGGGCCAAGTTTGAAGCTCTTTGTTCATAGCCTTTGATACTACTTTTGTTACAGAACACTATAGTTCTGCATATGGGCTCGCTTTCACCCTGTAAAAACCTTGCTCTACAAAGGTCCCCCAAGTCTCCTCAGCTACAAATGCTTCTGTAGTCCCTTGGTGGGAGCCAGCAGTTCTCCAAATTTATGTGTATAACAGTCACCTGCAGCTCATATCCTAGGCTTGTTTTTCAACTCACCTAGAACATAGCTGAACTGTCATGAAAAGGTTATTCAGTGGTTCTCTCATAGAAAACTGTTTTCTCTTTCTCTTGGTACTGGGAATTCAACCCAGCACTTTCACATTGAGCTATGTCCCAACACTATATCTGTTTTTAAAATTTTGAGTCAAGGTCTCTATGTTGTCCAGAGAGGATTGAATCTGCAGTTTTCCTATCTCAGCCTCAGGGAATGCTGGGCTTATGGGCGTGTACCACCACAGTTTTCTTCTTAGAGCTACTTGGGCTGCAAATCAAGGGCTTCCAATCAAGGAAGCAGGTATCTGGCTTATGCTTTGCCCAAGGGCATCACATGTGACATCCATTGAGGTCCCATGAGGATGAGAGATAACGAGGATCTTCAGCACCCCACCCATGACAACAGGAGGCTACCTGAAAGTTCTGCATCTATCACATTGGCAGCATATACAGTGGGGTGCTGGAGACCACAATGCCAGTCCACAGCCCCTGCCCTCAAAGGGCTTGGCTGTGCTTGGCTGCCCTGCACTGACCCCTGATGTGTCACTTGGAATCAGCATCCCTGATTCTGTCCCTCCAGGGTCTACCTTAGCAGAGCCAGGAAGCAGATGGAAGTCACTGTCTGCTCAGGCTCCTGGGCTGCAGAATCCAGAGACGACGGTACCCACAGACTCGCTCTGCTCTCCCAAAGAGAACCTGAGGGGACAAACACAGCAGGGCACAGAATGATGTGTTCAGGCAACTGGTGTTGGTCTTCCAGAAGTAAATATCAAGCACATCTGGAGACAGAAGGGAGAGTCACGGCAGCCTAGAGTTGGGCAGTGGCCAGGCTGGGGAGTGATAGCTACGTGGGTGAAAGTTCCTGGGAGAGGGGAGTCAAAGAAAAGGCCCCAAATTGATTTAAGAGATGGCTGATGATTTGAGAACTCTGTAAATATACTATAAGTTACTGAATTTCTATTAAATGGGTGAAGTGTGGTATGCAAATTGTACCTCAATAGGGCAAATAAAGGGCAGGAGGCAGGGTGTGGCTGGGGCAGGCAGGGGCTGGAAGGAGCCCTCCTCTAGGTCCCCATGCTGAGTGCTCTCAGGGGCACAGGGTGTGGAGTTGAAGAAATAGCAGGCCATTGCTCACCTACTATTCACCTGATCCAACATCTGCTAATATTTTCCCATACTCAGTGCCTTTTATTCTTGTTGAGCTATTTGGAGCTAAGTTTGAAGACCTCTCCGAACTTCCCACTGAGTATCTCAGCGTGTGCCTCCAGGGAATATGTTCTTCAGCGTGATCATACCACCATGACGGTGCTTCAGAAAGCCCACCATGATTGCTTGATACTAACTCTTGATTCGCCTATGTTAACTTTCACCACCAAATTTATTTCTATAGCCAGTTTTTTATTGTTTTCAGACACAAGCCTTCTTCAAGTTTCACATGCTATATTTGATTTTTTAAAAAGTTCTTTTCTGGTGCTTGGAATGGAACCCAGAACCTTCATACTGAACTACACCTCCAGCTTCCCCCCCCCCCGCCCCGCCTTTTTTTTAAATTTTAAGACACGATCTCTCTGAGTTGCTCAGAACTTTCCATTTTCCTGCTTCAGTCTCCTAGAGTGCTGGTAAAACATATTTTTTGGCAGTTTAATTTCTTTTTATCTATTTTTTCCATTTTAATCTATTTTTTATTACTTTTAATAAGAAATAACAATGCAAGAGTTTCACAACACGTTAGTAGTACATTCCCAATAATTGATACAATGCATATTGTTGTCCTCATAGAAGTTATTTAGAGTACAGGATTCAGACATGATAATTTTTCTAATCATTACTGATACAAAAATTTCTCCTCATTGAACTAAGAGAAAGTAGTTGTATACATAGTCCAACATCCCATAATCATAGTGTAAAAGATATTTTCATGTCCCTACTCTTTTAGTTTCCAACAGTCCTTCCTCTTCTTCTCTTTCCTTACCTCCCTCCCTCATTCTTTCCTAACACTGGAAAACCATGGATATTTGTGGAAAATGCACGTTCTAGATTCATTAGGTGGCTTTTTCCTGGTGGTGTTTGCCTTGTTCCTCTAGCCTCAAAAACTGAACAGCCATCAGTTGGATGTCAGGCCTAGAGTCAGGGTGAGACGATGCCTTACAACTGTGATCGAAATGCCACATGGGTTCTACATCACCTGCTTCTCTTCTGGAGCCGAATCATGTTTCTGCACTGGGGAATCTGCCTTTGATCACTCAGTGAGGGCATTGACCCTGGATCATCCTTGAGAATTAGTAAGTGATTAGCAAAGCACAATGGGGGTGAGGGGTCCCACAGTGTTCTTTGACACTGTGTAGCTCTGGACCACATTTTTCATGGCTTTTCACATCTGTGGCCCAGAGCCTGCTCTTCCCTCCACAGTGTGTGGTTTTCCTTCTCTGCTCCTGTTCTTTTGTCTTTGTTCCCTCCTGGGCTCATTCTGTTGGTGGCAGTGAGGGACACTGTCATTTGGGATGAAATAGGCGACTGACTCATGGATCATTTTTTGCTGCTCAGGATGAGTGTGTGGGAGAAGTTTCTTGAAGTCTAAAATAGAAAACTCTATCATTTTTCAGTATCACTGATTTAGAAGAACACTATGTGTTCATGCACCTGTGCATGCTGGGGGTGGCTTCAGGCCTGGGGGTGGCCACAGGCCTGCTAAGTACACACACCATCATGGAGCTGCATCCCCATCGCTGGAAGTACCTCATTTGAAGTCAGCCTGGTTCCTTGGTGATGGCTGGAGGATTTGTCTCCTCTAACATGCAAAAGGTCAGGCCCAGCCTCTGGGTAGGCTAAGGGTGGTTATGGCTGTCTCTTACTCCAGTGAGTTCACCAGGGCCAATTCCTTATTCCTTATTCCCAGGGCCAGTCAGTGCCACTCACTCCTTCATCCATGGACACTTGGGGGCTCTGAGTTCCCCTAATGAAAGACATGTCAAGGAAAGACAGGTTGGTTGGAAATCTCCCAAACAGAAGAGGTGACAACCTGGGTTTTCTTGGAAGCTGTCTGACCACTCTTGCTCTGTTAGTTTATATTCTGGTCCTTAGATAAAAGAAAGGTAGGAGATTAGCACTTCCTCTGGTCATTATGGGTCCATGGTCACCAACTCCTAGTGCATTGGGAACAGAAGAACAAAGGTAGGGAGTGGACAAGACCACATTGTCCATGTCTGGGAGCTATGGTGCGGGGAAGAAGTTGGTCACAGCTGAGCATTGAGTTCCTGCAGACCCTGAGAGGGTTTCCTTCAAGTTGGTGTTTATCTGACCCTGGAGAGTTTAGCTATAAGTGATCTTTTGGGGAGGAAGTATCATAGCTGACATCACACTAAAATAAACAGTAAGGTTGGGGCAATGATGGCAGCAGAGGGAGAGAAAATTACACCTGGACCTAATCACAAAATTGTCATCTAGATTGTGGTTGTCAAATCCTAACTGGAGCTGAGGTTGCTGTGGAGGAGAGAAACCTCATCATAAATCTCAGTGACTTTTTGACAGTTTTCAATTTCAATGGAAGGCATCATAGAAGTGAATTTGATAGGGTTTGTGATGAATAAAAGGTTGCCTTTTTTTTCTTCCTCTTGTCAATTTGAAGATCATCAGCAAATTTGTGAATCTTGTTGGTTCTAAGATTTAAAATTGTTTCTCTCTTTCTCTCTCTCTCCCTCCCTCCCTCCCTCCCTCACTCCCTTCAGTGGAGATGGGTGGCACCCAGGGCCTTGCCTGTGTGAGGCAACTGCTCTACTACTGAGCTACATCCCTAGCCCTACATCCTGCATCTGAACTTTTCATACCATGAGGATTTATGTAAAAGGAGGTAGGGTGGCCATTCTGCCTATCACCAAGGAGCTGGAATGATGCTGGTCCTGTTCCATCTGAAATAATTCAGTCATTCAATTCATAAACTAAATGTTTTTCCCTGGGATGTGTGTTTACTTGGTGTATAGGCTGCTAAAGCCCCAATAATGAGTGCCACAAGCAGTGGTGTGAACATGGGAGCGCAGAGCTTCACAGCAGTGGATACCAGAAACTCAGAACCAAGGTGGCACCTGGCCAGCTCCCTCTGAGTGCAGCGAGGCATCCATCCATCCATCCTGGAAATCTCTCCCTGGCACACTGTCTGTCCCCCAGGTCTTTTCATGTCACTGGCCCTCTGCACAGTGTACTCCCTGTTTCTGAATCTCTTCCCCCATTTTTTCAGTGTTGGGACACAAAGCCAGAGTTTCATTCGTATGAGACAGGTGCCGTTCCTCTGTGTGACATCCTAGCCTCTCAGCTTTAAAATACATGGGTACTACAGTCCTGCAGGGCTAAACACAACCCTGCTGATGTGTTCACTTTTATCCCTGTAAAGATACCACCTCCAAATAAGGTCATATCCCGAGGTTCTAGAAATTAGCACCCTAGTATTTATCTTTCTAGGAATATAGTTTACCCCACACCCTGGGTGGCTGTCTTAGTTACTTTTCTCTTGTTGCTGGGACAAATACCCGACACACAAGCTTAGGGGAGGAAGGTTTATTTAGCTCACAGTTACTGGACGTTCCATAATTTAAAGCAGCCTAAATTACACAGCAAGACCTGGACTCTGTCCAAGATGATTGGTTCCATACCTCCGAGAGAAACCGCTGCATGGGGTGGGGAACCCTCTGACAGCGTGAGCTGTCAGTTTAACAGTTCACGCCTCTCTTGGCCACGCCCCTCAAGCCCCGCCCTGGTCCTTTGGCACCGCCCCTTGACCTTCGCGTGTGACAGCCCCATGATTTACATGAGGCTTTGGGGTGACAACTACATACAAACCGTAACAGTGGCTGAGGGCAGGGATGATAAAGAGTGAGGAGGACCACAGCCACTACACCACATCTTGTGCTGTCCAGGCCCAGCTCTAGCACCCGCCTGTGACTGCAGAGACCTTGGATTTGGGAGTATGGTGTGATGTTCCTGCGCATTTAGGGGCATATGGCTTTGAAGGGACATACTGGTTTAGAACAGGAGCCCCAACAAGTTTAGATTGTAAAGTGTTGCAAAGACCATGTATTGAGGGCTTGTTCCCAAAGTGGTGCGTTTGAGAAGTGGGCCCTTTAAGAGGCCTAACAAGAGGTTCTCAGGTCATTGGAGGCATGGCCTTGAAAAAGGTGGTGTGATCTTCATCATTCCTCTTCTTTTGTTTTGGTCTTTCACTGTCAGGTCATTAGGTGAGTAGCATTGCTCTGTGCTATACTCCCCACTATTGTCACCCAATACCCCCAGCAAAGGCCTAGTAGCCATGGCTTTGCCTCCTTATGGTCTGAAACCCTTTTGCTCTGTAAGTGGATTTCTTCCCCATGTATTTGTCATAGTGGCAACATGCTATCATAACTCCTGTTGGGAAGACAAGCATATGCATGTATATCAAATAGTGGAGGAAAGGCAGGAAAGTCACCTGGAGTTATAGCGCCTGCTGAAAAGACAGCCACGCACTCTGCCTTACCTCTTTTCTGTCCAAACTTAAGTTTTGGTGACGTCTAACTCTATGCATCTCCCAGACATCTAATTTTCACTGAATTAATGGGAGATGTGGAGCTGACTAATAACCTTCAGGGCAGATTGAGGTGTAATGATTGACATTCCGGAGCTCGCTTTGTGCCACACGTGGGCTCATTACTGTAACCCTCTCAAGATCACTTGGCTCCAAGATTCAAATGTCACAGCTTCCATCTTTGGGGAGGGAAACAGTAGGAATGGAATACGAAGTCTTTTGTCTAATGTCACAAAGAAGGATGGTAGGAGCTGTACTGTGGCTTTACAGTACACTTTGCTTTGGAGAGTCCCTGTTTAGCTAGACTGTCTTCTGAAGCAATCCGTTCTCCACGTTAGCATCCCCAGATGCTGCGTGTATGCTGGCTGGGGCCAGAGCAGTTCTAGATGGATTGAGAAAGAAAGAAAGAAAGAAAGAAAGAAAGAAAGAAAGAAAGAGAGAAAGAAAGAAAGAAAGAAAAGATAGCTTAACTTCCATGACAAAGCACTGTTTATTATTGGATCAATATGATCGATGGCCACCTGTCAGATCTGTAACATTATCTGGGAACCAGCAGATGGAGCTCTCACAGATAGCATTCAGGATTTGTTTATTCTTGGGAGCACGTGTTTCCACGGTGGGGAAATACCGCTTCATTGTCCCAGCCCGAGTTGTTTGCAGCCAGATGTTGGACACACCTTTTCCCTGGGCCCAGCCTCCAGAACCGGAAGCTCATTTAAGTGCAGGGCCAAGGTTTTCACACGGAAAAAGCTCTGGCCACAAACTCAGACATGCTGGTGGGCCTGTGGCAGGAACGGATGATTTCCAAGTCTGTGCAGAGGGTTAGGTATTCATGGTTGCACTCTGGAAGCCTCACACTTAGATGCACAGCAGGTTTACCTGTGGTGGGCTGGAGGGGAAAAGAAAGACTGGCTGCAGGCGGTACACTGTAAACAGAGCATCAATATTGATGGACCCCAGACGATGCATATGCAGGCTGGCTCTGGGGCTTTGCGGGAACCACTTGTCCAGGCGAACATCCAGTACTATTCATTGTGAGCCAACAACAATCGCCATGGCTTGTGTTGTAGAGGGCTGTGTGTAGATGGCTCTACCCCATGTGCTCTTGAGCATGCCTCCAACACTGCTCTTTTTTGTAGAAAGAGGGGAAGCTGACAATTTTGAGCACTGAATAAAAGATGATGAGCAGGAGGGGAATGCAGCTCCTGGCTGGTGCTGTGGGGAGGCAGAAGGAAAGGAATTCATTCGGAGACAGCTTGAAGCACACGGAGGCGACACAGTGTTCCAGCAGCCCAGGGTGATAAATATTCAGAACTGTCCCTGTGGCCTGTCCTTGGTGGCAGTTAATGCTGATTTGGTACATGATGTCTGAAGCATCTCAGATTGCAAAGAATGAGGGGCCAATTCACGGCCTGAGGGCTGTGAATCCTGAGTCTCCAGAACCACACATGGATTCGCTTTTCATCAACTACTACTTCATGTGTTCAGCGCTTTGAATAATATTTTCTTTTTTTTTTTCATTTGAAACTACAAGTTATCACTAGAGTGGGATTTGGGATCAAATGTTCATTTTATTCTCTTTTAATTGGTAGCAGTTGATGAGTAAGAATTTCAGGTATAATGCATGCTTGAGAAATGGTGTTTTACACTTTTTTTTTTTTTTCTCTGTACTGGAGATTGAGAGGACTGATGTTTTATGGTGACAATGCTCATGTTAATTTAGGGCTAATGGAATTGTTTTGTTCCAACCTGATGTTGGAAGCGGTTCTAGAGCATACTGTGCACACTCCTCCACAGTGATTAGGGATGCGTTTGAAGGAGTCATCCAGCACCTTGCAATCTCTAGACTTAGGAGAGTTTTTGAACATAAATGTGAAGGTCCCAGTGTTTAGCTTACATTTCTTCCCTGGTGCAGAGAAGTAGATGTTTTATCTCTGACAGAAGCAAGTCTGGCTCGCTGGCAGTGTGTCACCTGTCAACCTTCTCTAAGAAATGGCCTGCTGCAGATTGGTGGGGTTCTGACCAGTTCTGTTCCTCGAGATATGTGAGAGATAGGCTGACCCTTAGGAGAGCCTTTTCTTTCTTTTTTTTTGGTAGGAACAAGGTTCAAACTCACGATCTTGCATTTGCCAGGCAGGCACTTGTGCCATGGAGCTATCTCCCCAGCCCCAGGAGAGCCTTTTCCAGATAGTCTTAGGAGGAAATTCATCTTTATTTTTAGATTCCCGAAAAAGATGTGTTCATGTAGGACAGTTCCCAGTAGATGGAAATAAAGTGATTTGAAAAAGGATGAGTTTTCTAGCTTGCGTGAAACTCTAGTGATAGCTCTGGCCTATGTGTATACTCACAATACGTACATCTTCACACACATTGTATATCTAGAGTGCATATGAAATATAACAGAACCATATAGTATGTGTTGCTCTGAAGTTATTCGTTCATTCAGTTTCTTCCTTTCTCCTTTCCTTCTCCTGGTCATTAAACTCAGGGCCTCAGGACAGGCAAGTGATTATCCCACCACTGAGCTTCAGGCCCAGCCTACTGTTTTTATTGCCTAATACATCTTGAAGACGTTGACATGTCTTCTCTCCACCCTTCTAAATGGTTGCATGATCTTTTCCAATATGAATGCAGCACGATTACTTTAACTCTAGTGATGGACATGAAGGTGTTTCCAAATTTTCACCCCAATAAATATTGCACTTGGATCATGGATCCTAGAGGAAGTATTCATCTAGAATAGTTTCCTAGAAAAGAAACTACTGGATTACAAGGTTTAGTTCATTATTTTTTATACATCCTGCCAATCTATGACATTTGTCTCTGGATCCACCTGCTGTCCATATTGTGGCTCTTGGTAGGTGTGACGGTACTGAAGTAATCCCAGTGCTTGGAGATGCTGAGGCAGGGCAGATCACAAGTTCAAACTCAGCCAGGGAAACTTAGAAACTTAGCAAGAGTCCTTTCTTATAAGAAAGGGTGGCCTGGGCTGGAAATGCAGGGTGAAGGCCTCTGTTCAACTCCTGGTACAAAAACCCCAAACAAAACATGGTTTCTGCAGGAAGTGGAAGCTTTGTCATTGTTAGGGATGGAACCTAGGGCCTCACGCATGAGCACAGGTTCCAGCCCAGAGCTGCACCTGCAGCCTTGGAGTGCTCTGACGTCTCCTCCTTGCATGTGAAAAGCAGCCTTTCCTCTTCCCTGTAGCTGCTCTGCTGCCAGAGCAGCACTCATAAGGACCCCTCCCCCTACCACATACACAGGCAGGGAGAGGCAGCTTCTGCTTCTCAGTCTGGGCACTGGCTCTGAGACAGCCCATCTGTCACGTATATTTGAGACAGGATCTCACTGTGTACTTCAGGCTGATCTTGAATTGACTATGTAGCCAAGGCTGAGTTGAACTCAACGCAGTCCTTCTGCCTCAACTTCCTAAGTGTTAAGATTATAGACAACACCATCATGCCTGGCTCTTGAGTTCTCTTGAAGAGAACAAGGTCTTAGGGGCTAGCTGGTGGTGGGCAAAGACCCCAGTAGGCTAAAACTGAGGTGAAGAAAGAGTGTCCCCATGTGGGGCCCTGACGACAGAGTGTGGGGTAGAGGTGGCACTGGGCATAGAGCCAGAGAGGGGCTGTGGCACAGGAGGGGATCTGAGAAGGTCACATCGACCTTTGAGTGGACTGTGGGAACAGGGGAGGGTGGGAGGGAATGTGGGCTCACCTGGAAGCAGGTTCTGGGATAAGCTTCTAGGACAGAGCAGGCTGCAGGGACACCAGGAGCAGGCGATGAGAATTCCCTGCTGAGTGGCCAGCGGGGATCGATGCATCTGTTTGCCTTGAGTTCACTTAACTCACAGCTGCTCTCCCAAGCCTTTACTACCAGGAGTGTGTGTGTGTGTGTGTGTGTGTGTGTGTGTGTGTATGTGTGTGCATTGCATGTGTATGTGCATGTGTGTCTACCTGTACCTCTCCCCAGAGGATTATTTTAAGCAAGATCTGTGCATGAGGTTAGATGCTCCAAAGTCAGAAGGGGGCACGCCCATTGCTGGCTAGGTGCAGGGCTGCTTGCTTCCCTGGAGGCCAGGTTCCAACATCACAAGGGTGCAGATGTCGCACCTTGCCAGTTGTGCTGCAAAGTGAGTGGGGTGGCTCTCTTCCCCTGTGTTAAGATATTTTGGTGACACTATTTTTTTGACCCAAATAACTCAGATCTCTGATGGAGG
>PVKN010014316.1:0-19260 GCA_004027915.1 Capromys pilorides | reverse complement strand
TGAATAGAAAGAACCAACATTGTGAAAAATGCCCATACTCCCAAAATTGTTATATAGATTCAATCCTGATTAAAATACTATTAATATACCTCATAGATCTAGAAAAAAATTACTAAAATTCATCTAGAACCAGAAAAGACCTAGAAGACCAAAGAAATCCTGGGCAACAAAGGAAATGCAAGGGGCAATCACAATCCCTGACTTGAAATTATACTACAAAGTTATCTATGATAAAATCAGCATGGTATTAGGAAAAAAAAAAACTGAAGATCAGTGGAACAGATTAGAAGATGAAGACAAATTACAAATAAACTCAGCCACCTTATCTTTCATAAAAGGGCTAAACATATCCATTGGAAGAAAGACAGCCTCTTCAATAAACAGTGCTGGAAAAACTGACTTTTCACATGCCAATTATTAAAATTAGACCCATGTCTATCACCTTGCACTAAATTAAAGTAAAAAGGATCAAAGATTTAAATATTAAAACTGAAACACTAAATCTTCTGGAGAAGAAAGCAGGTAGAAACCTTAAAGACATGGGGTAGGTAGAAAGTTCATGAGCAACTCCAAGGGAAATAGTTCAAAGAATCAATATTCAGGATCTCATCACTTTGAAAAGTTTCTGCACTTCAAAAGAAATCACCAACAGATTGGTGATTTGGAATAAAATAAAATAAAACCCAGGAATTTGGAAAAAATATTATAGCTGACTGTCCCTCAAACAAATCACTTCCATCTAGAACACAAAACAAATTTTAAAATCAGGCCTCCAATATTAAAAGACCCAAACCAAAAATGAGCACCTGAAATGAATATATACTTCACAAATGAAATACAAATTGCAAAGAAATACATGAAAATTTGTTCAACATCATTGGTCATTCAAGACATGCAAATTAAAACAAGGCTGAGACTCCATCTTATGCCAGAAAGAACAGCTATCATTAAGAAGTATCCAATAGCAAATACTGAAGAAGCTGTAGAGGAAAAGGAATCCTTCTCCACTATTGGTACAGATTGGTACAACCATTATGAAAATCAGTGTGGAGATTCCTGAAAAAGTTAGGATTGAAGGTACCATTCAAGCCAGATATTTCCCTCCTAGGTATTTTTTCAAAGGCTAGGAAAACATATCACAGTGACATATGTGCACCCATGTTTATAGCAGTACAATTTGTCACAGCTAAATTTTGGGAAAAAAATAGATACAATAAATTTTGGAAATAACCCAAATGCCCATCAACTAAGAAATGGATAAAAAATGATGTGCTATTTTTACCACAATAGAATATTACTCAGCCATAAACAGAAAAAAAATAAATTTGAGGCTTTTATATAGATGCAACCAGACACTGTCTTGGTAGGTGAAATAAATCAGACCTGCACATGCAAACATATCATATTGTCTTGCTAGTGTGAGAACCTGAAAAAGTAAATAAAATCTGAATGGTATAATAGATACTGTGAAAGGGAAAGAATTTATTTGATGGAAAGAAAAAACTGGGATGCGGAAAAGGGCAATAGAAAGAAGGGGAATAGATATGTTTATGTATATATACAGGATAGCTTGAATAATTGTACTGCTGATTTCTGCTGGTCTGATCTATTGAAAGGGGCAGTTAATATTTAGTTTTTAAATTTTTTAAATTTATTTTTTTCTTTTTAATTTCTTATATCTTTATTTATTTCTTTAACCAATTTTTGCAGGTCTACGTCTGGTAACCTAAACAACTAATTTGAAGATAATATATGCAACACACCAGCCACTGTCAAATTTCTATTACTTTGTTTAATGAAATTTTGTGTCATTTCTCTTTGTTTTCTCCATTTTGTCATTTCTCTACTTTGTACTCTTGTTTTAAAAAAATTGTAAATAAGCCAAAGTTACTGCTGAATGATGCTGGCCATCTACCCTTGCTACGTGTTTTACTTCCTTACTGGGTCAATGTTAGCTAAGCGACTATACTTGTGATCCCAAGCTGTTGACCCACACCATCATCACACTGTGATTTGACTGCATAAATTACCCTTGACATAGCACTTCAGTGCCTGCCCTTATGGACTCCTCCTATATGCCTGGGAGCTATTCTTCCTATTTCCAATAAAACTCTGTGTTCCTCCTCTGGTTTACAACTTCATTCTTTGACATCGTGAGACCACAAACCAATATATCTGACATCTAACAGGTTTCAAGTTATTTTCTCTGTAAAAATTTTATTTCCTGTTTTATTTATCTTCATGGGCTTCTACTGTTCAATCATTTTCTCTATTTTTTTATGGCATCTTTTATGGGAAAAAAAATCAACAAGAAGCATTATTGCATTTGGGCACCATGTGTGGCCTGATACCACTCGATGCCTCCTGAATCCTGGTGTGTAAAGAAAACTAACAATTTTTACAGAGGCAAGGAAAATGTTATGAGTTCTTAAACGAGCCAGACCAGAGTCCAAATTAGAATTTAAATATGAGCCTTTAATATGGAGCTTGGGGCCTTCCTGACTTCAACTCACGCAGGAAAGAAGACAGAGAAGCATGCCGAATGAAGAGTACAGGGTTTTTATATAGAAACTACTTTCCACTTAGCACATACTGATTTTTGAAATTAATCATTTGTAACCTACCAATGCACACAGGCACAATTTACAAATTTACTAGACAATAGATTGAGTACAAGGTCTAAATGAACTTCCTCCAATCTTTAGCAGAATGAAATCATTAACTACAGTCCTATATGGTTCAACAGGTAGTCAGGCCTAAACTTCATTATCACCTATAGGGGCTGATTTCCTTGGTACATATACATCAATATGAATCACTTTGACTTACGTTAGTACAATTTAATGCATTCTGAGGTTATCAGCTTTTAATCCACATAAATACCATGTCCTATTACCAAGAGCAGTTATAAAAAGAACTCATCAATCTCAGGGGGAATTTCCTGGACATGTAGGTTTAACGTTGTAATTTTTAAACTACTGAGCAGTCTTGAATGCCCTGTTACTAATTCACAAAGACATTAACTCAGTGAGTCTGCAATCTAAGTAACCCATCACAGAAAACACCCCCTAAGATTCTCTTATCAAGGGTACGAGAATGTCTATGTCTTTTGAGCATACTTTATCAAAACCCCAGAGGTTAGGACTAGAAAAATGCAAGAAGTTTCAAATATTACACTAAGACCAAGCCAGGACAAAATCTCACTCCAACTCAGGTCAGGTGAAGCCTCAGTTATTTCACACAAAGCTCCAAAACAGAACTTCATTAATATTATAGATAGCTAAAGGGCTAAGCCATCAAAGGAGTCAGTGCAGAAGATGAGAACACACCGCAACTGTGGCCAAGGACATGCACTGAAAGCCAGACCTCAAGATAAAGACAGAAGGACCAGGCCCGCATGGTACAGGCTGTTATATATCCCTTATATCATTTAGAGGTTCTATACCAGAAAATCTTTTTAAAGAGCAAACATGATCACTTCATATGGCTTCAAACCTCAACCTCAGTTAAACTCAGTGCCTGCCCCCTGGTCTTGAAGAAAGGCAGAAGCCTTACTAAGCCTAACTCACTGGCACAGGGCTGGGCTGGCGTTACTGCATCCATGGGAACAGGCCTTCTGCCATGCTCTCCCACAGCCTTTCCTAGGTAGGATTCCTTCTCCCTGGAATGCCTGGAATTACTGGAATGCTGTTTACTCACATGTCCCTCCAAAGGATTATTTCCTATCTATCAAATCCCAGCTCACCCATGAAGTCAAATGACTTCACTCACTCTACAACCAACAGATTCCTTTACTGTCCCATTCCTCCAATTCTTGTTACTACAATAGAAATATTTGGTGTTTTGAAGTGCTTCTTGGATTCGTGTGCTTCTAGTCCAGGCAGTACCACTAGGGGCTCTGAGATCATCACCCTCCACTCACCTAAACCTGCTCAACCTACCAGGGCAGACCCTTCTGGCCTTTATTCTAAGCCTCACCACCTAGATGTAGAGATAAAAATAACAAAGACGTTTGGAAATTTCTGAAATTCTAAACCGGGATGCCTGTCTGCCAGACCTTCTGGCAAGACCTACAATGACCTGTCTTCACGTGGAACTCTTAAGAGTCCTTGCCTATTGTGTGTCTCATGCATCCAGTTATAAGAGTGTGGGTTATGGGAAAGGACAACCCCAGAGATGCAGCTGACCTGATTCAGTGCGCTGCAAATCATGCCATCAATCATGCTCTGAGAGACCCATTAGAACGGATGCTAAGCCTGTACACATTCAAATCCTTGCCCCCAGCATATCCCATGCTAGTGCTATTTTCCTTTCCACCAGGCATAAGCCCACTCACTCTGAGCTACCTTCTCCCTTCAAATTTCTTTAGACTGTACTCCTTTCCCTTACCCTTTCATCTGATGTCCACTTCATTGTTTATCATGCACAAGAACCTGGAAACTTACCCCTGATGTCGCCTCCCCATGGACACTGGCTCTGAGAGGGCAGGAGCTGTCATACCCAGCTCTCTGAGAGCCTGGCCAATTTCCATAAATGCACAAAAAGACTACTGTTGCATAAATGGATGATCCCGTATTCCTGTGAAGTAGAGAGGTAAGAACTCATCCCAGATGCTCTAGAAAGAACTACTCTTTTCATTCTTTAAGTTAGGCTTTCTGGATGGAATTGATCATTTGAGTTGGAAATGAGAAAATTCTTCCATCAGGAAGAGTTGTCCAATGATCTCAGTGGATGCTCTCCAAATGAAATAGGGGAAAGATGAAACTCTTGACCTGAAAAGTACCTGGGGTGAATTTGTGTTCTTTAAAACCAAAGAATGAATTGTAAGGACAAACAGGTTAAGAGTAGAATATATTTACTGGGGGAAGGAAAGCTGCTGTCTGAGAGAAGGACAGAAGGGGATCCAGAGCAGGTTGTCCTCCAAGAGTTGTCCAGTGAGTAGAGGAAGCTCAGTCAGAGATTTCTAGCTGCCAACATCTCCATTTTCTCCTATGTAAGGAATGGTGAGGCAGAGACCAGCCAAGACCACTGGACTTGTATGAAGGCAACTTGGCATGAGTTTATGATGCCTCACACAGGCAGAGGATGAAAAGGCCATCTGTAGGGAAAAAAGAGAAGTGGGCTCCTTTTTTTAGGGTTTGAAAGAAGGCAAGAGACGTTAAGGAAGATCTTAGTGAACATCAGTGATCCAAATTCTCTGGATGTCTTGTGCCTCAGTGTGCAGTCATTGAGTCATCTGGTATAACTGAGTAACTTCAGATGTCCTGGTGGTGCAGGCAGCTGAGGAGGATACAAATATAGACAGTCATACAGAGGACGAGGCCCTGGAAGACAAGATGACTTTGCAACTTTGAGACAGACACTGCTGCTGTGGGCCAGATCTAAGGGCAAAAGAGTGAACAAATACAGCCACATACATCCCTGAAGATAGGCACTGTCTTAGTTACTCTTCTCTCACTGCTGGGACAAATACCTGACACCCAAAATGAAGGAAGGAAAGGTTTATTTAGCTCACAGTTGCTGGAGGTTTCAGTCCATATTTGGCTGGCCCAAGGCTGAGTGGAACAGGGCAGAGAGCATCCAGTTTATGGCGGCAGAACAGCAACAATCTCAACAGAGGCAACTGACCAACGAGGGCTCCAGAGAGCAACAGCCAACGTCTGTCTCTCTGTCTCTCTTTATATTACATTCAGGCTCTCTGCCTTAGCCTATCCACCTTAGGCCACACCAATAATCCCAGTGATACTCAGACCAATAACCTCATCAGTACTAAAACACATAACCCCAGGGGATCAAGAGTCAAGTAATCCCAGCAGTACTCAGACCCATAGTCCCATCGGTACTAAAACATATAATCCCACTGGATCATGACTCAAGTCTCAAACTCTATAAGTCCCCGCCCCATGATTGCATGAGGCTTTGGGGGGACAACGAGACATAAACCATAACAGGCATCCAGAATTGATATTCTAAATGAGTCTCTCACCTTGAGGAAGCTAGGAAGAGTCACTGACCCAATCCCCTACAGGAAAAGCCCCTGTCCATATTCATGCCCACTTGCTACGTGACTTCCTTCCCCATTTGGTCCTGGATTTAATCAATTACAAGCAATTATGTATGTAATCTTATTGGCCACAGTTTTGTTCCACCTCATGCCCACCTAGCAAGTTCCTGTGTTCTCCACCTTATACCCACTTCACCACATGGTTTTACACGATAAAATCTCTAGAAAAGGCAGCTTCCTGGGGCAACCCACTCAGTTTCCCCTTCTGTCCCTCTCTCAGTCAGGACTTTTCTTTCCCCCAATAAATATGTTCTGCTCGTAACCTCCGTTGTTCCTAAAATTCATTCTTCAGTTTTAGAGAACATGAACTCAGCCCAGATATCCTACCAGGTTGGGAGTTTCATTCCTTTTCATCATTGGTGTTTGAGAAATTCCATATTCTATCTTACTGCTTTTATGACATTCTGTGTTTGCCCAGGGCAGCCTTGGTGCTGAGCTGAGAACAACGCTTCTACTGCCAGAAAGGTTGAGTTCTGGGAGAGTCATGTGCAAGTCAAACGTGACACATTTATTAACTGGGTGGCAAAGTGCCCACCTTAAGACTTCTATTTCCTTAGCATCACTCACAGACAAATGTCTGATTAATGTGACTAAAAAACAGACAAACAAACAAAACAGAACTGAAAAGAGGGACACGTCTTTTGCTTCTTTATTCTTTCTTCAATCTTCTACTTGGAGCATGGATGTAATGGAGTGAGCTCCAGCAGCCAAAGGGCACTATAAGGCTACCTAAAGAACAGATATGTGTACTGATTATAGGATTAATGACAGAAGAGTCCTGGGCATCTTATGAGTAACAAAGCCACATCCTCCCAGATCCAACTAACTCCAGATTGCTTTGTAAAGAAAAAAAAAAAAAAGCCTTAATACCCTCGAGTCATTGACATCGATCTCTCTCTGTCAACCAAGTACAATTCATAACTGATCTGATAGTAATGGAAAGAAGCAGACCCTGCTTTTCCTGCTTGTGCATGCCTTACAAATTCCTGGGGGTGAAGCAGATGGGCCCAAGCAAGCAAGAAGTCATCAAGAACCAAGTCCACTCACAGCCCTCAAGCAGCCATCCCTAAATACCCCCAGGTAGGTTCTGCATCTTTTCTGGTGATAGGCATTCTGTCATTCCCATCAACACATTTTCTCCTACATATGAAAAATCATCCATCAGATCGCCAAAATGTCACTCTTCAACTACAGATGACAGTGGACTAGTAACTTCAGTATCCACCAGATCATTTTCACTTTCCAGCCTTATGAGGAACACAAGCAAATCTGCAACTTCATATATGTGAAATTCACTCAGCTTAAAAAGGAAGTGGAAAATAACATTACTAACAGAACACTCTGTCTGGGCCAGGCAATGTGGCGGATGTGTTACAGAAATCCTTTTATGTAACACATAAAACCTCACAGTAGCCCTGTAAGGCAGGCACCAGACTTACTTTATAAATAAGGAAACTGGGTGTTTCCTGCTACCTCCTCCGGCTCAGTGCTAGGCACATTAACTGAGAGCCTGGCTTCAAGAAAAAGAGGAGTTACTCATCCATATATTAGCAAGTGGTGGACTTCCTAATTGATAGTTTAAATGGACATCAACTGCCTTGCATGGGGACCAAAACCTTAACCTACCCCTTCCAGGAACATCCTTGTGCACGTGCTACACGACTTGCTTCCCCATTTGACCCACATTTAATCAATATTACCCAAGTGACTACACTTGTACTCTTATTGGTTCACCATAATTCTGTCCCACTTCTCACTCACCTTGTGATTTCCCACTGGATCAATATTACCAAAGAGAATATATTTGTAATCTTATTGACTAATTATAATTCTGTTCCATCTTGAACCTGTCTCACCTCGCTTGGCTCAATGGACACCCTTGAGAAGCAAGGGCAGCAGACAACTCATTTTCTGAGCCCCCTTCTGTCTCCCTTAGATAGAAGCTTTTCTTCCTTTCAATAAATTCTTCCTACTCTTAACCTCCATTGTTCCTAGAACTCACTTCTCAATTTTAGAGAACACAAACTCTGTGTTTTAGACATCTAGCAGGTTGGGAGTTACATTTCCCTCATATTATGTGGAGATTCTATATTATATACACTATAATCAACATTAGGGAGGTCACCAATCCAATGACTAACATCCTTATACAGGGAAATCTGAACACAGAGACAGGACACATGGCAGCATCCTATAGAGATAAAAACAGAGCCAACGTGTCTCTAAGGAACATGCCAGTTTCCTGGTAACCACCAGAGGCTGGTGATAAACAAAGAAGAACTCTCTCTGGCACTTTGGAGGGAGAAAGGCCTTGCTAACCCTCCAATTCCAGACTTCTGAATTCTACATATATGAATGAATACAGTTCTTCTGTGTTCAGCTTCTCAACTTGTAATAATTCGGTTAAGCAGCCCTGGGAAACGAACACAGAAGTTAGTCTGAACTTTGGGCTGGTTTGGCCTGGAAGTAACATATGTTTGGCTGAGCACAAAGTTATTCCCACATCATGTGAGGGTATCCAATACACTCCTGCAAAGTACTGGGGAGGATAAGAGACAAAAGATAGATGCAGCACAGGAAGAACCATTGGCAATGCAGGCTAAAGAGTGGAGCTGGACTGGCAAGAGATGACCAGAATGCAAGTGTTCCCACAAGGGGTATTGGAGCCTGCATTACTAGAGGAGAAGACCTGAAGACCTTTCTTTATTTTTTACTTGCCCAGAATAGGCCCATGGAAGGTAAATCAACTTAGTCCTGTGTTTAAATTTTAAGCTCCTCTCAGGTTTGGACCAGCTGGAATCTACTAAATAAGAAACGACTCCAATTTGGAATTTATACAACATCAGGGTATTGTTAGTAGGTTCATTCGAAAGTTCAGTTAACTCAAGCCAATGCTTGGAACCACTGGGGAGAAAATTACACAGAATGGACATGTCGAATGATATAAATAATACAATCAGCAGCAAAGAAAATACTCATACTAAAACAAGGCTAAGCAGGGGATTATGGAACCGAAGGTGCCTTCTCCTTGCTTTTCCATATGGGCTTATCACACAGTAAAAACACTTACTTCCAGTGGCTTATGGGAATATATACTTAAATATCACAAATATAATGATTATAGTATTTGTGACATTTTCTTAGACCTTTCAATGAAGACAAGAGGTTGCAATAAATAAGCCCTGTGTAAGCTTCCTTCTTATTGGGAGACCAGCTCTTCCTAGGTTGTGTTATAAATCAGTCATGGGCAAAAGGTATACTCAACACCCAGCCCCATAACAAGAGGAAGATCACACGTGACTGGGGGTGGGAGGCTAGTCAAATGCAAGTCAAAGAGGAACCTGATGGGCAAACATTGGTCCCAGGGCTGAGAGCAAGGCTACCAGGCTCAGCACTAACCCCTTTTCTGTGTATATATAGAGGCAGAGAGACACAGACAGATAGATAGACAGACAGACAGACAGACAGACAGACAGACAGCGAGCGCGCTTCATGTCTCCCTAGGCCCATATATCCAATTGGTGACTTCACACTTCCACTCTGGTCTAAGTGGCATTTTGACAACACATATTTGTTTACTTCAGCTGCCATAAAGAAAGTACCAGAGACAAGACCCTGTCTCAAAATGAAAAATACAAGTCCAGGAATATAGTCCATTGTCAAGGCCCTTGGTTCAATCCCCAGTTATGGAAAAAATATTCCCTTTCCCCTCTAGAACACACACACTGGCCTTCTCTTTCTCCCACATCAAGTTTGTTCTGCTTCTGGGCTTTAACACTGGCTGTTCTGCCTGCAGTGCTTTTTTTCCTTGTTGTTCACATGGCTTGTTCCTTGTCCACAGTTGAATTTTGGTCTAAATCCCACTTCCCCAAAGAGCTGTCCTCTGACAGTTACCAAATGTGTCACACAGTCATTCTACTCTCTCATTTGAATCAGTATACACTGTTACCTTCATTCTACTTTAACTAGAATCCTACTCCTCACTTCCTTTACTTGTACTTTAACTTGAACTACATGCTGTCTTTTACACTTCTGCGCTCCTAACGGCTAAAGGTGGCATATAGCAGGTACTTGCTAAATATCTGCTATTTCTATGGAAGCAAATTAGCCACAGTTCCAAGACAGAGGCCTACCTTTCCCCCAGAAAGGTCTGAGGAAAGTATGCACTAGATACTGTGGATTAGTTCCCTTGTGACTTCTGAGAAACACAGTCACAGCCCCAATCATATAAAACAGACAGAAGTCACGGTGTGGAGAGCTCTGAAGGGACTGACTACATGTCCTTAGCCTGCTTAAATCCTACTGTTGTGGGCTCTGGGGGGATAGAAACGGTTTGGTTTTTGAGACAGGGTCTTGCTATGTAGCCCAGGTTGGCTTTGAACCCACAGTGATCTTCCTGCCTTAGCCTTTTAAGTTGGAGCATTAGAGGGATGTTTCACCACACAGGCTCTGTTGTTCAAATTTTAAAATAAGTAGGAATAATAGTTGGGACCAAAAGAGGGCACAGGGAGAAACAGAGAAGTGGGGAGCTGCGAGGCAAGTCCCATCTAGGGTCCACATCAGGCCACACCTCAATGGCACACAGCAGTGAGGGAGATCACTTCGGGATGTGGTTCCCAGATACCCTTCACTCTCAACCCTGTGGCCAGGACATGCTTCCTGGGACCAAGCCTAGCAGACCTGGTGCCTGCAGGAAGCAGGATGTGGTTTTATATCAGTGCCTTCTCTCCAGCAATCAACAACAGCTTATTCTAAATAGTGTCTCTGTACTCTAGATTCCCCTCACCACCAAGCAAGAGCACCACTTATGCCCTGAAGCTTTAGCACTGCGGCCCCTACCCCAGCAGCCCCTGCCTGAAGACCCAAGCCAGGTCTCTTCTGGCCATTATTTTCCCATCCCTTGCCCAGTTTTGTGGACTCCCCTACTCTTGGGGAGCCCCCTGCCTGGGTACATGTGGACCACACAGTGAGATGAGTGCTGCCGGCCTTAGACGAACACATTTAAGAAGCTCTGCCTCAAGCTTTGCTCCACAGAAGACAGTAAGTGACAAAGGGGACTGGCTGACCTCTGTGTGTCCACCAGGACTCTGAAGCCAAAGGTCGCCTGCTACATGACTAGAGCTCTCTTGCCTGGGTTCCTAGAGAGGCTGGACAACAGGAAATAAGGCTGAGGGCTGGAGGTGGGATGAGAGCCAGCACTTCCAACCTGGCTCAGGACATTAGGATGCTTTCTGGCCCCAAGCCTGCCCTGGCAAGCCTCCCTCTCTGACAGCCGCCCCACTTCTCAGGCCTGGAGATGCGAGCCGCTTTTCATAACTGCTGCCCTGGAGGTGCCTTGCACCATCCTTGGGTATCTTCAGCTTTGCTGAAGCCAGAGAAATGATTTCTTAACCTTCTCCACTCACCCTCTCCACATCTTTCCTCAGCATCAGGAACTGAGCAGCTTTGCTAAGGCTTGTATTGCCCCTTCTAAAGGAAACAAAGACCAACAGCGTGACTCCCTTCCCTCAGCAGTGGCATCCTTTGTCTTCTTCTGACACCAGGCCCTACCCTTCACCTAACTATGCAATACAACAAACATTGTCAAATTTGAATTGTTTTGTTTAGTGAAATTCTGTATTGTTTCTAATGTTTATTATTATTATTTTGTATTTTCTTAAACAAATAAAAAAATTTCCTTCAAGGAACCCTCCCATACACTGATTTATCAACCATGGCCCAGCCTTTCCCACAGAGACCATGTAACAGTGACCACTGCTGACTTTTCTTGCCAGCTTGTCAGGAGGACCGTGGAAGAAGTTATTCTTTGTTCTACTATTGCTAACTGAGGATGATGTTTAGGGCTGCTGGGGGCCATGCTGGCCTTTGCTTGGAGAGAGCAGCCTAAGAATGAGGTCAACACAGATGAAAGCCAGGAAGAAACACAGGAAATGCAAGACAAATTCCTAATGTTCCCTGAATACCTAGATCCTCATAGATTGGAATTCCACTCCTGGAATTTGCAATTATTTAAGCTACTTTGTTTAAACAATTTGAGTTGGGTTTCAAGCACTTGTAAACAAACAGTTCTGAATAGTGACAATGGTCTCCTTTGCTAAATCCACACTCAACTAACAATCTGAGGAGCCCTAGCCTTGTCACAGAAGAGGGAACTCCTGCATAGTCATAAACAATGCCATGTGTTAACAGGGATGGGGCTGGCCGAATGGAACATTCTAAACTGCACACAGCAAAAATATTATCTGTTTGCTTTATGAGATTTTCCTTACATGTCCTAAAATTTAAATGGGCTGGTTTTCAAATATGTAAATAAGAAAATTCAAGTCCTTATTCGGAGACTGTATGTCCATATCACGATATGGATGGATCCTGGAAATGTGATTAATGGATAACCAACTTGAAATGAAAAAGTTTCCCACACACATTGAGACTGGAATGTTTCTTCAAATTGAAAGCTTGTTGAAAATAAAAAATTATTACAGATGAAATTCAGTGACTTGGATGAAATATTTGCTACATTACTTTTAAAAATCTAGGTTATAAAGTGCTTTTAAGAAATGCAATCACTGGCTTTTAAAGAAACACTAAAACTAGAACTAAGCTCTTAAATCTCATGCAGAGAGAAACTATGAGAGCCCAGTGTTGATGGAGAAAATAAGAGGATTTGTGATTTGCATGCATGTCATTCTGCCAATTCTGACCACTTCCAAGACAATGCTTCTTTAAGGAGTTTAAACGTTCTGTCTAATTACTTGTGCCCTTAATTTTAAAAGTTACATCCACAAAAGCATTAGTCTAAAGTGCTAAGTACATATTAACAGTGCAATCTCTGGCCTCACACCTTATATGCTGAAGCATCTGAATTCTGAGCTGAATTTAAGATTTTGTTCATATTATACAAAAACTGAATTGCTAAGTCTCTGTTAGATAATGACATTTGGGCTGGCGGGTTTTTGTTTGTTCTTGTTTTTTTTTTTGTTTGTTTCGTTTTTCTTAAATAAAAACAGAAAGCAGAAATAGTACTCTTCAAGGATATAGCACAGCAGCATAGGCACCTGCCTGGCAAGCACAAGGTCCCAAGTTTGATCCCTGGTACTACAAAAAAAAAAAGCAGAATTGAATGGGTTAAAATGTTACTTCCAGATAGTTCTATTAATGTGTGATGGGTCTGTGTCCACACAACAGTCTGCCAGGTCATGATGGCAGCGAGTGGGGATCCTAAGCCAAGCACATGCCACTCCTAAACTAACTTCTGCCCTTTTTTCCCCCTTGTTAACCTCCACTTCCTCTTTTGTTTATCCCAAGCCAAGCCTTCCCCAATCAGTGCCTGTTGCGACACCACATCACCCATGCAAACGCCAACTGCAACCCAACCCAGTCAATTATTTGTCACCCTGCCTCCTCCCTCCAAGAGTTCTTGCATCCTCCTGCAGCCCTCCTGCACCAAGCAATGAAAAGACTTCCTTTACCTCTTCCCTATTTCTCATTCGTGTGGGAGCAAGGAATCTTACAATGTGATACTAAATAGCAAAGATCTGACAGTAACTAGTTTTTGCCATTGTGAAGAATCTAGGTCATCTTCATGTGATGTTTTGGAGAATATTTTCAGTGTTTCTTACAAAGTGAATCCATAACAGAAGCCCATTGCAAAGCAGGCAGATTTGGAGGAACTGTTGAAAAGAATGTTCAAAAATGAAATCTTTAAGGGGTTCATATATCTATGCACTATCTTCACAGGGACATCATTTACAAGAGCCAAAAGGAGCAAGTACTCAAGGGTCCACTGGCAGATGAGTGGGTAAGCAAGACATGGAAAAAATATACATATGATTATTATTATTATTATTATTATTATTATTATTATTATTATTATTCAGCCTTAAAAAGGAAGGAGACTCCAACATGTGCTATAGTGTCGATAAACCCTGAAGACAGAATGATGAGTGAAACAAGGGAAACACACAGGGCAAATTCCTGAGGATCTCACTTCTATGAGGCCTCCAGGGGGTCAGAGTCATAGCGGCAGAGGTGGAAGAAGTTACCAGGATCTGTGGAAGGAACAGGAAAGGAGAACTGTTGTTTCATGGATACAGCACTTCCAGCTGGCAAGATACAAAGCTCTGGAGGTGGATGAAATACATGGATGTAAAGGCACAAAAATGCAGATTAAAAATGGTAAATGGTATGTTACATACATTTTACTACCAGAAAAAGGAGGAGAAATAGAACAGAAGGATAAGGAAAAGGAAGAAGGTCCATATTATATGCAGGTGATTTTTCAAGAGAAGCCCAAAATTCACCTTTTAGAAGATACACACTTTTTTTAAAGTTGCCAACATATCTTAAAAGTTTGTAAAGTTCTGTAGGTCAAACAGAGCAGGTCTAGCAGCTTCCACCTGACACTTTCTGATTTAGACCATGGTAAGCAGCAATTAATCTAGGGGTTTGAGGCCTGAGCTAGGAATGACTTCCAGGCTGCGTTGCCTTGTGTGTACGCATGGGAAGGCAAAGGGATATACTGGCACCATGACCATCTCCCAGGAAGCTACAAACTAGCGGAGAGTGGTGCTGTAATGAGTGTGTTTTGTTTTGCTGTTGCTCATTCAAACTGAGAGTCTTAGAATTCTGTGTACAAGAGAATAAGAAGATATTCATTCATTGGCCAGGGTAACAGATTCCCACATTAATCTCAGGCAATAAACGAATGGCCCTTTGAGGACATAAAGTAATAAAGATGAGAGCAGCATTTATCTGCTTACACAGAGGGTCACTGAGCTGTATCATCACCCCTCCTGGGGGAGACCAAGTCTTAGAACAAAGTCCATCTTTTCATCTTCCTTGCAGGCAAAGCTGGAGATAGAGGAATGATAATTCCTAAATAGGTAGAATAAACTAACTTCCATCATCACCAACTAAACAGAGCTCTGAAAAAGAAAGAATAGTTCTTAAAATACACTATCTTGTTTTCAGAATACTCAATTGCTATGGTTTAGATTTAAAATGTCTCCCCCAAAGCCTCATGTATGTGGAAGATGCTTGGATGGGGATGCTACATGCACAGATTCATCCACAGACGAGTTCACAGCTGCCTTGCTACGAGAAGATGAGGGCTGGTTAAAGGCAGGTCACTGGGAAATGGCCTAGAAACGTGCATTCTTATCTTAAGCTCCTCTTTTGTCTCCCTGCTTCCTGGACACCTTGGGTTGGGCATCCTTCCTCTGCCATGCATTCCTACCATGTTATTTCTACATTGGAGCCAAGCACCCATAGACTGAATCCCCAGAAAGCATGAGTCAGAAAAAAACCTCTTCCCTTTTTAGTAGCACTTGTCAGGTATTTTGTCCCAGTGACAGGAAAATGACTAATACTGAAAAGTATTACTGACAGTAGGGTTGCTGCTAAAAGGCCTTTAGAGCTGCTTTGTGGGAGGAATTTGGAAAACCTTCTAGAATTGGGTCAAAGAAGCCCAAGAACACTACAAGCAGAACCTAATGGGTGATTCTAGTAAGAATCCCGTAGAGTGGTAGGAACGCAGACAGTAAATGTCAACATTTGCCCATGCACTAAAAGACTTTGGGGCTGATTTTAAAGATGATAGACTAACTGATCAGCTGGAGAAATATCGAGGTAACTCAATACAGCTCAGGCTGTAGCAAAGGATGACTCTGGATGCTTGTATTAGTTAGGGTTTTACTTAGAGGAACAGATATTACTATAAGATATACAATGTATAAGGAATTATAAGATGGGCTTACAGCAGTCAGCCACAGAGTCAGATGAGGAAGCGTGCAGAGAGCGTCGGCATACCCAGACTGAAGAACTCAGTCCCAAGGCCTGAAGCTCACTGCAGGGTCCCATGCAAGTCTTTATTTGTCAGCCAACGGGTCTGTGACAGAAGACCAAAGAGTCTGCAGTGAACACTGAAGAATCTGTGACAGATGCCGAAGGATCCAGGCCAGAGGGTGAGGAGTCTGCTCTACAAGCCAGGCAATGAAGTCCGAGCCAAAAGTAAAGATTGAAGCTCCTCCAAGGAAGTGGAAGTTTGACCCCTTTCTCAGCCCCTGCATGTGGTCTCTTTGTGCTGAGTCACTCTGGGGTGGACCCATTGCATGCTAGGGCCGGCCCTCTGACCCCACCAGCAGGAAGCCAAGTAGATGCAATGTATCAACCACTACAATGCTTTTAACCAGATTTATAGCAAGAAAAAAGAGCCAAAGGATGTGAAAAATTTACAGTTTTAACACAAAAGGAAGTCCTATAAAATTGATGCCAAGAAGAATGGAGCTGTTGAAAAGATCAGTATTAAAAAGAAGCTAATACTTTTGTCCAAGGACAGTAAAAGATAGTGTGAAAGCATCTCAGACATTGGTGAGAACCTACACTTCACAGGCTCAAGGATGTAAAAGGGTAAATTCCCTTGAAAGATTTCTTCTTTGGAAGAAAATCCCAGGGTACCCTGCTCTTTCTGGGCCACCGAGGAAAGTATTTCCCCAAGAATAAACACAGACACTCAGAGGCCTCTGCAGCCATGGCCCAACAAGGCCAGGCTACTGCTCCAGCTGGCAGCTGAGCTTGGCATCATCCACATTTCATGCATGCAGAAAGCAAGAGTTATGGTGTCACAGAGGCTGCCATCCAGATTTCAAAAAAACAAAAAGGCCTGGGAGTCCAGGAAGTGGGCACCTAAGAGTGCAGTGCACCAAGCTATAAAAATGAAGCCAAAGATGCAGTGGAGACCCTAGGAAGTTGGACATGCCAGAAATATAGAATTTCTGCTGAGAAAAGTCACAAGCAGTGAGCAGAGCCACCCAAGAGAGAACCCACATGAGCTATAACCTAAATAGTCATAATGGCAGGGCCACTCAAGTCCTTTAGAGCTCAGATGTCACCACAACCTGTGCTGGGCACTGGACAGGTTTGTTTGCCCTACTGGGGGTCTTGGTCTTGTTTTGTTCCAATTCCTTTCTATCCCTCTTACCTCCATTTTGGAATGGGAATGTTTACCCTGCACCATTGTACTTTGAAAGTATTTAAGTTTCTTTTTTTAATTTTACAGGGGCTCACAGCTAAAAGTTTGTCCTGTTTCTCAGAGGACACTTTGGACTTAGACTTCTAAGTGGTGCTAGAATTGGTAAGACTTTGGTGACTTCTAGAGATGAGATAACTATACTTTAATGAAGAGCTATAGTTTAAGTCTAAATGTCCCCCAAAAGTCTCATGTATTTAGATTGGAGCATGGGGGCACAATACTCAGCAGTGGATTATTCCACTTATGAGGTCATAGCTGGCTTGCTATTAGGAGGAAGATCACTGGGACATGGCCTCAAAACAGGGTGTGACAAGTGGCAGTGGCACTGAGAAAGCCAGGAGAGGAGAAATACATTTTGGCCTCTGAGGGGACTTTCTCAATCCCATAAATCCAAAAGTTTAAATAAGTGAAAGAAATTAACCAACCATCTACAAAACTTTGATAGCTGATAATTTTCCTCAAAGGACATCTGAGATCACTGCAGCAGGCAGAGTAGGCAAAGGGCTGTGGCATCCATGAGTACAAAGCATATTTACATGGGCATACACACACACATACACACACACACACCCCACTACCCCATACCTAGGGTTGCAGGGAATCAACCTATATCTGCAAGACCAGTTGGCTTTATCTCCCAGGACTCAAAGCTCCCGATTTATGCACAGGGCACAGTGGCCACACACATGATCCCAGCAACTCTGGGAGACTGAGGCAGGAAGTTCACAAGGTCCAGTTCAGCCTAGCTAATTTAGCAAGGCTTTACCTCAAAATGAAAATAAAAAGTGCTAGAAATGTAGCTTAGCATTTCTTAAATTCATCTGGGGTGGGTGGGGGAGCAATTAGTTTTCAGTATGTGTTAAATAATTAAGATCATTATAAATGAGGTGAGACCTCCTCCCACCCGCCATGTGAGACCTCCTCCGGCCTGCCGCAAGCACAGCCTATCCAGCAGCCAGGCCCGCCAGGTAAGACCTCCCTCTCCCAGCCTACAAGCAGCTCAGCCAACACAGCAGCTCGGACTGAACAACTACCCCACAGAAACACAGTCCTGCAGCAAAGGTCACTGCTATACAGAATGATAAAGACAAGGAGCAAGATGCAATCTCAGGTCCTGAGCCCACTTGTAACAGATACAGGAGACACTACCATACAAGAAAATGGGAATCATGCTGATGAAATCTCTGAGGTAGACAGACAAGGGCAGAAACGTATAAAGCAACTCAGATCAGAGATAACATATGAAGTAAAAAAAGAAATGCATGAATTAATAGACCCTCAAGTGGAAAAACAACGGCAGAAATGTATAGAGGAAACCGGAGCAGAAATAACCTCTGAAGTTAAAAAAGACATCTCTTAATTAATAGCATCTAAAGTAGGGGAACAACTACAGAAAGGTAGAAAAGAGAACAGAGCAGAAACGATCTCTGAAGTAGAGAGAGAAATGATAACTATGAGAGACTTCAGTACTACTAAAGGAGACATTGATAAACAATTAGAGGAGAATAGAAAAATGATGGAATCCCTGATTGAGCAATATAGGAAAGAAATAGATCACATGAAACAGTTTCAAAGATATATACAAGAAAATAAAATTTCAATCACAAGCTGAAAAAACCATATGAACGAAAGTGAAGATGATCTCAGATCTTGAAGACAAAGTCGCAGCTAGTGAAAAGGTGAAAAAGCAATTCTTAAAAACAACCAGAACGCAGGAAAAAAATAATTCAACATCTGCAAGATGATGCAAAAAATGAACAACGTGAGATTAATAGGAATCAACGAGAAAGAAGTAGTCAACACAAATGATATAAAAAGAATATGTGCAAAAGTAATAGCAGAAAACTTCCCAAATTTGAGAAAACAATCAGACATTCAGGTAACTGAAGCATATAGAACTCCAAATAACATCAACATGAATAAAAACACATCCAGACATGTAATAGTCAAGATCCCAGAAATCCAGCAGAATAATAATATGCTAAAAGCTGCTAGAGAAAAGAAACAGATCACATTTAAAGGAAAACCCATCAGAATAATGGCAGATTTCTCTTCGCAAACCATGAAGTCAAGAAGAGCATGGAGCAGAGTGATTCAAGTTCTCCACAAAAAACAAATTCCAGCCCAGACTGCTACACCCAGCAAAACTCTCCTTCAGGTATGAGGG
>PVKN010014315.1:0-19278 GCA_004027915.1 Capromys pilorides | reverse complement strand
CATTCTTCTTGACATTACCCAGAATAGCTGGGTCAAATGGAACCACTAATCCTGTTTTTTTGAGGAATCTGCACACTGATTTCCACATTGGTTGTACCAATGTACAGTTCCACCGTACAGTTCCACTGGCAGTGAAGAAGAGTTCCTTTTCCCTCACAGCCCTGCCAGTATTTGTTATTTGTTGATTTCATAATGATAGCACTTCTTTTTGAGGTGAAATGGTATGTAAGTGTTGCTTTAATTTGCATCTCTTGAATAACCAATGATGTTGAACCTTTTTTCATGTATTTATTTGCCATTTGTATTTCTTCATCTGAGAAGTATGTATTCATCTCAGATGCCCAAGTTTTAATTGGGTCTTTGAATTTTGGGGGCCTGATTTTTTTCAGTGCTTTATATGTTCTAGATAAAAGTCCTGTGTCTGAGAGACAGTTGGCTAAAAATTTTTCCCAATCTGTGGGTTTTCTTTTATTATGGTGCGCTCAGCCTACCCTGGGGGGTGGGGCTGGTGCAGCATGTGGTACCGAGGATCGAATTGTGGTACCGGGGATTGAACCACAGTCCCTGCAATTGCCTAAGCTTGCCTAAGTAGGTGCTTTAGACCACTGAGCCATCTCACTGCCCCCTCATTTTTTATAAATTTTTATTTTGTTTTGTTTTTCGTACCAGGGATCGAACTCAGGACCTTGGAATTGCCAAGCAGGTGCTTGTGCCACTGAGCTATAACTCACAACCTTGCACTTGCCAGGCAGGCACTTGTGTGGTGGAGCTATCTCCTCAGCCCCCTGCAAAAGTTTTTTAATAATATGAGATCTCACTTATTGATCTACTTCCTGTGCAGTTTGGTTTTGCTCATAAAACCTGCCTACCAGCAAGTCTTCAACCTTTCTACCTACTTTTACATGATATTGTAATGTACATTTACATTGTAAAATAATCGCCACAATTAATCTAGTTAATATATCCGCCAGTTCATATAGTTATGCTTTCCTTGTATGTGTTTAGTTTAATGAAACACACTTTGCATTCTCTTTTAGAAAAATCATGCCCTAATCCTGGAGAAATACTAAATGGTTTAATCAGTGTAAAAACTGACCTATTATTTGGTTCTGAAATCTTCTTCTCATGTGACATAGGGTAAGTAGGTTTTATTACTCTGTTTTATTACACTTATATTTCATAAGTGAAAAAGCAAGTTCGGATTCCAGATAGAAACTGTTCATGAGCAGGCTTTCAGCAACGAACACAGCTCCCCAAGATCCTTCATGGTGCTCTCTTTATAGTAAAGCTAAAAGTCTGACTGGTGAAGAAAGGAAGTTTTTATACCACCAGCTTCTCTGACTTCTTAGATTTCAATTTTTATGTGACTCTGTAAAACTTTAAATGTGATTAGAAAAACAGAATCTTTAATTTGCTGAGGCTGCTCTCAGAAATAATTGATGTAGTGAATTTACACTTGAATTTACACCACATATGAACAGGCTGTTATTAAATATTATGGTCTAAATGCGTTTCTTTTTTTTTTTAGGGAAGGGTCTATAGGGTGTTCAAGGTCTCACTACTAGATTGGACACTTGTAGCAATCCGCCTGTTTACAGCCTCCCAAGCACTGGAATTAACAGGCACGCGCCTCCACGCCCAGTCTCAGTTGCCATCTCAGAGCATCCCGGGGGGTGGGGCTGGAATGGCTAAATATATTTCTTCTAGTGTGAAAATACCATTCTACTGAAGTTTTATGTAGTTCTCTAGTAGGAAAAGAAATTCACCCATTCCATACATCTCAAATACATTTAAAAAAAACATTTTTTGGTGGCACTGGGAATTGAAGCAATGCCTTTGAACTGAGCTATTTCCTCACCCCTTTTAAAGTTTTCCAATACGTTTTTTTTTTTTTTTTTTTACTGTATTTAGTGCAGGGTCTCACTATGTAGATCAGACTTAGTGGATCTGCCTGTTTTCAGCCTCCCAACAGCTGAGATTTCAGGCGCATGCCACCACACCCAGTCTCAGTCAACATCTCAGCACTCTCCATGGGTGGGGCCAAGCCAGCACTGCACCAGGGATTGAACTCTGGCTCTTGTGCTCTGCCTAAGCACGCGCTTTAGTCTACTTAGCTATCTGACCAGCCCTTCCAACACTTTTTTAGACAGTTTTCATGAAGTTGCTGAGGCTAGGCTCAAGCCTGAGATCAACCTGCTTTGGCCTCTCAGTACTGGGATGACAGGCCTGTGCCACTATTCCTGGTTTGCAATTGGAAGCAGCATTTGTGTTTGTCATTTAATAATTGCGAATTAAAGTATATTTTCTCTGTTTCTTGTACTTTGCACAGATGGTGGTTGGGTCCTTCCTATCTAGGAAGTATTTTGGGTACTTCCTATATATTCTATTATTGTACATTGGTCTTTTAGAACTAATATAAAATAGTGAACGTCATTATCATTTAAAATGTTTTCTATGCTTTGCTTTTCTAACATACTCCCCCGTGCACATAAAGAGCTCTTCGGTATATCTTACACTCTTTTACCTGTTGGATTTCACCTTTATAAGCTTAACTTTTTTTCTATTCCTTTAAATCTTGTACTGGGCAGATAGCTCAGAAGCATAGGCAGCTGCCTGGCTCGCACAAGGTCCCACGAGTTTGATCCACAGTACTGCCAAAAAAAACAGTAATGATAATAAATAAATCTTACATGAGCTTTTAACAGTTATTTTTACTTTCTTTTATTTGTATGGGAAATATGTTAAGATGATCTGGGGAATTAGAGAGGAGACAAATACGTGTGAATGTAACAGCAACATCTCTCCCCTTGTTGCTCTAGGTATAGGTTAGTCGGTACAGACTCTGCTTTCTGCCTGCTTTCAGGAACTGGTGTCGAATGGAGTGAACAATTGCCAGTATGCACAAGTAAGTCTTAAAAATTTTAAACACACAGGTTATGGGGCTGAATGATCAATGATGGATGACCTCTTCATTAAGGGTTATCCAGTGTGTATGTGTCCTACTCGTGCCTTTAATGTCTGCCTTTGAAAATTTTGTAAGTGATGTTTCCTCATTTATTATCTGGGGCATTAAACCATTGAGCATCTCAGAGCATCAGTGTCCTTCGCTGTTGGAGGAAATTTAAAAACAAGCTTGGGTTTGCATGGTGCTCAGTCTTAACAGTATCTGGCCATCCTTCCAGATAAGTAGGGGAGTTAGGGCATTTTTCCCATCACAGTTTTATGAAAGGAAACATTATGAATCAGAGTTTCTGTATGACTTAACTCCATAGCCTAAAGCTAGTGGCATAAGAAGGCATTTAGCATAGGTCTCTTAGTTGAAGCCCACACATCTCTTACATGTCTCTTTTTAGGATTATAATTATCTAGAAGTATTCTAAGCTGTGGTACGTTTTATCTTTAGAGAAGTAAGGTTGTAAAATAAAAAGAAATATGGTTTCTGAGCTAGGAAATCTTTCTGAGGGAAGATAGCCCATAGAAGTGACATCATAAGTGAGTATGTATCTAAGATGTCCACTGGAGACATACCTTCCATAAATTGAGAGAGGAAAACAACTTGCAATATTTTCATTTGTTTTTGAACCCAGGTCCCTGTGCTTGCCAAGCAAGTACTCCAACAATGAGCCATGCCCTGTCCTACAACCTATAAAAATATAGGCTTTCTTCTTCCCATCCTTTTCTATACACCCAGCTTCTACTGCTGCAGATGACTTCTGAAAACCTTATTGTCAAAACTATTACTAAGTTCATTTTTTGTGTGTTCTCTAGGAGCAGGAAAAAAGTAGGTTTTAGATTTAGTGCAGTTTATCAAGTGCTTGTTGACTGACCCTGTGTGCAGATAGTGTGTAGTTAAGCTGTGCAAAGACAAGAGCAAGCCTGACGAGACAAGGGCCCTCCTGTGACACCAACACATAGCCACCCTCTTCATCTACCACTTTTTGTTTTTCCCCTTAGCCTTGTTTTTAAATTATCATCATTACTTCCCATTACCACTCTTCCCATTTTTGCCAGCAACTAAAGAAACTGTAAGTGATACTGTAAATATATTTCTAGTCCTGGCAACATGTCCCAAAGCATAGCGAATTAGCCTCCCCATCTGAGGCTCTTCTCTTCACAAGCCACTGCCATCATGAATTCTGTGACCATCAAGGGTCCATCCACGCTACTGCAGAAGAGCTTTTGGTTGCATGCCAACATCTGAGTACCCTGATGTTTGTGTTTTCCTTCTTGGCTCCTGGTCCTCACTGACTCAGCAGCCACCAATGTCCGTTTCCTGTGGGAAGGAGCCCCTTACACAGTCTGCTGTCTTCATCCGTCCTCATGAAACCCAGCTTTTAGATTCCTGTTTTTATTTTTCATACAACTTTTTGTGTTAACAATACCAAAGAAATTGAGTGGGAAATCAGTGCTCAAACAGTGTGCTGGATCAACTCAAGGATGTGGCCCTTTCTAGACCCTTGCTGTGGAGCCACATGGCAGAGTTGGTGTCCACGTGTGGATGTGGCTGTGGCTGTGGCTGTGTGGTTGTGAAGAAGAATGAGCAGAAGTGATACTTTCTCTGGATATAGCCTCAGTAAGAAGCCCCACATTCTCTGAATGAAAAGCCTGTTTTCCTCTTTCCTTACGTTTTTTTTCTTCAAAATTAATTTCAGTTGATTTAACTGGTGACTGTAGGCCTAAAGTCAGTTCCTTCTGTACAGTGACTGCTCTGACCTCTCCAGCTCCCCATACTAATCACCAAGTCACCTTGCTTACCTCTCCTGTCTACTTTTCACATCCGCCCATCTGTCTTGTTTCTGACATGGTTTGTTAACCCTCTCAGTTGGACTATTGCGGACATGACCACTCTTACTGCTTTTAGGGCCCAATCTAGATTATAAACGCAAGTCTCTGACTTAAGAGCCTTCCTGGCTCTTCTCACATTGCAGAAGTTTTTCTTATACACATCAGTGTACAATGTGGCCTATGTACCTGAAACATGTCCACAGTGACCCTTGTCCGAACTTCATAGTTGTATGGCTTCCAGGTGTGCAAGACAGCAGCAGAGACCATCTCGCGGATATAGAACAGGAAAGGGACTCTGAAAGGAGTGTTTGTAAAGGACTTCCCAGTGCTGGCTCCTAGAGAAATTCTAGAATGGAGGAAGGGGTATAGGAAAGGCTGTCATTGAGCATATCCCCTCAGCCCTACAGATACCCTAGTCCTTCCAGAAGGTTCTGAAGGTTGGCTAACATCTCCCTTCTCTTTTTCCATACCACTCACACACATCTGTGATAACCCCCTGTTCTGGATTAAAATCAATCCCTTTGAGTCTTTTCCCACTGGATTTTAAACATAAGAACTCTACCTCATTCAGTTAACATTTCTGTTTACATGTACAATAATACCTGTATATTAGGTGCTCAGAAACTAAACTGAACTAACGGGTTTTACATGTAGTCTCTGTATACTCTGACTTGCTACCTATCAGAATGTCTTGACCTAGCTTGAACAGCCTGAAGAACTTCATAAATTTGCTACTATTCTCTGAGTAGCTAAATACTTTCAGTGTAATTTAATTTCATAAATACATGTACTTGCATTGCTTTCCTACCTTTCAAAATCCCATGGCTTCATTTCTGGCAAGCACAAGAGCCTGAGTTCAATCTCCAGTTCCGCCAAAAAGAAAAAAAAAAAGATTGAAATCACTAAATGGGAAAATTACCAGGAAAAGGACTCTGTTTTAGAATATAACTGGAGCAGTTCCTCTTGTATTTGTTTTATAAATTCAGCTACACAGTGAGATTTATCTTAAATGAAGCTTCTGTGAGTTAATATGTTTAAAAATGTTCCACCCTGCAAGTGAAAATATTGTCCTAGAATTTCTTGCCCTATCTGGAAGTGACCCATCATTACTTATTAAGCATGCCCCAAGAATTCCCAACTCCTTTATTTGGCACTATTTCCCCCTTGGCATGAGAAGGGCACTCTGTTCTCTGGTCTGTCTCAGAAGAGTACAGCTGCGGCTTAAATTCCAGTTCGAGATCCCCCTTAGGCACGTGGCCTTCTGCCTGGCTTCTTCGCCAGCGCCTTGCATTACCTGCTGCTTTCTAGCGACAGTTACAAGATGCAGACCTTCTGGTAATTTCTGTTTATTCACCTGTTCTGCATCTTACTCTGTGAACTGGCGTCTAGGTTATCATTCATGTCAAACAACATTTGCGTTCAAAGCTCCAAATGCGCCCCTCTTACTTTGTAAGCGTTTATAAGTATCCCTTGCTGATAAAGAGAAAGATAGTAGATTTTCAATTTTAAAAAATCCATAACTTGTTTTAATCCTATTTACTTGTAAATATATCTCACCAGTTTATTTACTTAAAAGATGATATAATTCTCTTTAAGAAATTTTGTGTCCAGATCCACCAAAAATTACGAATGGATGGATTACAAACGAACGTGACACATATGAATTCAGACAGGTTGTTACATATGAGTGTGATAGAGGATTCACCCTGACTGGAGACAAGCACATTTCGTGTACTGTGAGAGCTGACACAGGAGAATGGAGTGGCCCAGCACCTACATGCAGAGGTAATTGGCTTATATAATTGTGTCTTTGCTTTCGTCTTGCTCAGAGGACTGTGTGTGAACTGTAGTAATTCTGTGAGTTCTATGAGAAAAGAAGGGAAAATATGCTGTATGTGTATGTTTGTATCTTTCTGTGGGAAACAGTTTTTCATCAGATTCTCAGAGACCTCTCTGTATACATGCAAAAACAATATAAAATATAGTAAAAGTTTAGAGACATTTAAGACGTGTTAAACTGTTCCAACATGTTAGAAAGAAAGAGAAGAAAAGGAAGAAGTAAAAGGAATTGGGAGAGAGAGGACAAAAAAGAGAGGGAAGGAGGGGGAGAAGAAATATTAAGGTAAGGACTGAGAACTTTTCAAAAATGCTGAAATACATCGTGCAGTAGATTCAAGATGTTCTCTAGACTCTAAGCAGGAATGAAAACAAAGCCACTTCAAAGTACATCAAAGCAAAAGGGCGTTTGGGGGCTCAAAACTGATAAAAATACGCAGAGTCAAAACAGTAAAGAAAACAAAGTCTTCATAAGACCAGTGAAACTAATCACTTGACTTTTCAACAGAAAATGTTGTTAATCAAAACACAATATGGAGAAAACTTTAGAATGCATAAGAAAATTACTGCTTGCCTAAAATTCTGTAGCCAATGAGCTATCCTTCTTAAAGAATGTTACGTAAAGATAATAAAGATATAGGCAGACAAAATCTGAGGGAATGTCTCTAACAGATATCAACCTTATCAAAAACTAAAAGTAGTTTTTTAAATGCAATGAAAATACTGTAAACCTATCTTCACAAAGGAAAATGAAAGCAGTACGGAACGAATACTTAAGGGCTAGTGAATACTGACTTGACAAAACAGTAAAATGTTTCGTCTTCTGGAGTGTGAATTGTAATTGCAATAAAATAAAAGGCAGAAGGTAAATTCAGCCTACAAATCACAGTGTATCAGCGTGACTGAAAATGTGGTAGCCGTGATCACTGGTAGTGCAGTGATAGCAAACCTTGAAGAGACCAAGTGGCCAACTGGAACCCCAAACCCACTTATTTATCACAAAGTGCCGTCTGTGAGGCCTTGGTATGCCGGCTGTGGCATGTGTGCCATAGGTTGGCCACCACTAGTCTAATCCGTAAACTACAGTAATCTCCAAGGTTGCCACAAAGAACCCATATACCAGAGGCTAACAAAGAATGATACTAAAGAGATCCAAAAAGTTAGAGAAATAGAAAGAAACATGTGGGATTGAAAACTAGTAATAGTTGATACAAACTTACATGGAACAGTAATGATATTAAGTGTAGTTTAACCAAGACTGTCAGACTAGATTTAAAAAGAAACCTTAATGATGGTTCAACAGTGAAAAGTTGAATAGCATAAAATTTGTTGAATATACAAACTAGAAAAATGTGCAAACGCTAGTGAAAAAACTGTGCCACTATACTAGTGTCAGTATTTACTTAAGACAATTCATAGCAAAGAAATCAGTTCAGGAAATCTGAAATTCCAATCTGAAATCTATATACACTGGAAAAAATAGCTTCTGTTGCTATGAGGCAAGAATGAATAGAAAGAAAAACGAGGGTGGGCCAAGGTAGCTCAGCCCATCAGAGCTCCAGCAGATACGTTTGATCCCAGTGTGCTGTGCTGGCCCTGCCCACAGGGCAGACTTAAACTGCAGTTGAGGCTGGTGTGACTGCAGTGGCCCAGGGCTGGCCTCCTGTTGCTCTTTGGTCTTGACCAAAGTGAAGGAAAATTCTTCTGGACAGAAAATAAAGGTGTGTCACAGACTGCAAGCAGTACTAACTCCAGCTTTGCTTTCCTTTTTTTCCACACAAAAAAGAGGTTAAGAATCTCAATTTTATGTTGGGATAAATCTATTGTAGATATAATTAATATCAAAGCAAAAATTAGTATTTAAGGTCATTGGAAAATACATAGTAAGTCTTGGTTTTGTAAAAGTCTTGTCTTAAGTTTTTATGGAGAAACAAAGAGAACTTGGTTCAGCAATGTATAGCTCATAGCTCATTTTTTCTCTTAACATTTTTCATCCACAGGAAAATCTTCATTTCCCTTGACCTCATCAACAAGGCCCACTACCACTAATACGCCAGGTACAGAAGTTTCTGTAACACCTCAGAAACACACCACAGTAAATGTTCCAGGTATGGAAGTCCCATCAACTCCTCAGAAAACTACTGCAATAAATGTTCCAGGTACAGAAGTCCCAACAACTCAGAAAAGTACAACAATAAATGTTTCAACAACAACAGTCCAACCAACACCTCAGAAACCCACCACAGTAAAAGTTCCAACAACAACAGTCCAACCAACATCTCAGAAACCCACCACAGTAAAAGTTCCAACAACAACAGTCCAACCAACACCTCAGAAACCCACCACAGTGAAAGTTCCAACAACAACAGTCCAACCAACACCTCAGAAACCCACATCAGCAAATATTCCAGCAACAAGAGTCCGACCAACACTTCAGAAACATACCACAGTAAATATTCCAATTACAGGAGTCCAACTGCTACCTCAGAGACACACTACAGTAAATATTGCAGCTACAGAAGTTCAACCACCTCATCAGAAACCCACCTCAATAAATGTTCCAGATGCAGAAGTCTCACCAATGCCTCAGAAAACCATCACAATAAACATTTCAGATACAAAAACCCCACTGACTACTCAGAAACCTACTACAGCAAATAGTTCAGCCACCAAGGGCCTAGCTGCAGCTCAGACACCCCCCATTGCACATGTTGTACCTACAGTGACCCCGCTAGCAGCCCAGAGTCCCAGCACGGGTAATGATTCTGCTACACAGACCACACCAGCAGCCCAGATAGCCACCACAACCAAAGCTCTGTTCACACAGACTCTTCCAGCAAGACAAAAATCCACTCCTAAGCGTGTCTCGGGTACACAAAGGTTCACCTCTGCTCGTATTACAGCAACTAAGCATGGACCTGATTCCAGGACATCCACAAATTCTCCTACAACAGCATCTGGAGAGAAAGGATTGAATTCAGGTCAGTTGACACTATGCCGGTTTCCTGTGTGTGGATCTAGTAGGCTGTGATGGTGGTAAGACCCTGACCCTTAACACTGTGAGGCTTGAATAACCTCCTTTTTCATATGATGCTTTTGACTCGAGTAGTCATTAAGAAACATAAATAGTAAGCTGATGTGGTAACTTTGAATTTGGTTATTAATTGAAGGGGATTTAGGTTTTTGGTAATTTCTTATTTGGATTGGGTCAGCAACTATTTACTACTTAAATTGTTCAAACTTATTTCTTGCCTCCAAGTTACAGGTCAAAGTTACATATTTTTGTTTTCAGTGCTAGTAATTTGTGTTATTGACATTTTCTTCAAGTAGACACAGGTACTGTGTATGCTTAGTAATGTGTAATTGTGTAAATTCCTTAATTTCTTTTAATTATGGAAATTTGAGTTACATTTGAGCTCTTGATATATATTGAAACATCAATAGATTATATGTATAGTAACTAGTAAATCACTGAAAATTCTTTTAACTTTTTAAACTTTTTTTTCCTTAGGATACAAAGGTATCTTATATGGTAAGTTTGACTCCCAGGCAGTTAAAACAAATTGCCGGCACTGTGAGACATACAGTCCATTTTTCTGGAAGAGAATATTGTCTTTTAACTGTCTCAGGAGAACTATCAGAATGCAGTGCTCATGGGTTCCTAAGAGAAAGCGGGTGAATGCGTGCTCTCGGCGTGTCTCATGGACGCCACTCGGTACGCGCTATGTTTCTTCAGTGTCCCAGCCGTGTTCTTGCTCCAAGGTAATTCTAGGACAACTGCAGATCTTCTGGCCGGTCAGGCAAGTAGTGTTGAATGCCTGTTGTTTCAGCTCCTCGGTGAGGGACTGAAGAACCTTGAGCAAGCAGCAATGATTTGAAATCTTCAAGCTTTTTTTTATAACCATAAACTTGATGACAATTTCTGCATCTCTGTTCTATCCTACCTGAGAGTGCAACCTTTGACAACATCCTCCCTTTTCCTGCTTCTCTGTTATTTGAAGCAAAGTATCTTTAAAAAATAGTATTCTGTTGCTGTAGATCTGAGGCCCAGAGACTACCTGTTTTGCAGTTCATTCTAGTAATTAATTTGGTCCTTTGTTTTGTCCATAAGTATTCTGTGTTATACATTAACAAAATTAATAAAGAAGATGATAAGTGTCTCCAAGTAGAAATACAGCTAAATTGGCATACTGATAAATAGAAAGTACAATTTTATAATAAAGTGTTTATTTTAAAATTATGTATTATCAATGAAGTCCCCCATTTTATGCATGCATGAACCAGCCAAAGGACATTGAGTTTGAAAGCAGTTACTTTGTTATTATTACTGCTACTCTTGTTACCTATGAATGGGTATTTTATATTTTAAAAGCTAAGAGATTTTTAAAGCTAAAAACTATATCTTGAACAATTCCAACAATTGGAATTCACTGTTTATACTATATTTTAAATAGCAATAAATGTATTCTAAATGAAAAATCTCATGGTTTAATGATTTAATGCTTGCACAAGTGACGAGCTTAATAGATGGGCTTTTTCTCAGGTGCCCTGTGGTGGTTAAGGTTTGAAGTGCTTCTTTCTGAAGTTTTTGAAGTGTGTACCTATGGCTTGTTTCCTAGGAAACTCTCCCCTCAGGGTTGGACATAACCTCAGTTTATGCTCAAAAATATAGAGGAGCTCCTTTCTTCCTAAATCAGATATATGGCAACATTTCTTAGATAGATTTTATGTAAATCTGAAAACTATCTTTACTGCTTACATTTATTATGGGGATCAGGTGATTATCTCACTTTAAAGATAAGTAAATTGCCAGGAAATTGCTGTGCTGATTATATATACTATAGCGTGCGTGAGTGATGGAGATGCTAGAATGGGGCAAATGCTTGAATTTTCCCCCATTTAATTACACTAAGAAGCGACTGGGAGATGTCATAGAATTTCCCAATTTCCTTTGTTAGTGACAGTGGTGTTTGCATTTTAAAGGTAATGTTCCACTGACTTTGTACTGATGTTTCTATTTTTCTTAAATTCGTTTTAGCTGAGGACCTATCTGGACATTTTCCCTAATCATCTCCCCATGAAGTTATAATTCTACCTGTGTGCTACGTATCGATTCTCTTCTCTATCTCCGTCTCTGTCTTGGTCTAGATCTAAATATATATCTGTGTGTTTTCTTAGAATATTACTCCCATAGAGAATACATGTTCTGTAAAGTTTTAGCTTTGTTTTTAAAGATTCTATCAATATAAGTATGTGCTTTGCAGTCAGACCCTGGTTTGAATCTGTTTTTATTTGGCAAGTATTCAACCTGAGATCAAGGTCATTTCTCAGAGTCCCAGTTTCCTCATGTATGAAGTGGAGGTCATGATTTTGGGGTTGTTTTGTTTCCTGTTGTGTTTTGCTTTAGAGGCAGGGTCTTGCGATGTAGTTTGGCCTTAAGCTCACTGTGTAGCCCAGGCTGGCATCAGACTCACAGTGATGCTCCCTCCTTCGCCTCCCAAGTGCTGAGATACAGCACGTACCACCACACCCAGCCATTATTTTCATACAGTCTTTGGCACTTACTGTCCCAGTGGGTGTGAGAACTCACTGCTGGTGCCAGGAGTTGAATTAATGAGCTTTCCAGAGTCAAAGCATGCAGTAACTATCATTTCTCTGTGATAGATTTCTGACCCTTTTATCAATCTCTCTGTCCTCACCTAAGGAAGGGTTTTTCATTCAGTTAATGTTTATATACTTGTCAAGCAGCAAGTGCTATGCTGAGGTTTTTATATGTTTTATTTCATTGCTTCTTAAAACAGTCCTGTAATAGTAGCATTTATTTTCCATTTTCCATAGGAGAAAACTATGGTTTTAGACGGTTTGTAATTTGCACAAAGTTACAGAGCCTAGAAGGCAACAAACAGAGGCAGTGACTAGTTTCTCTAGTACTAGGTACTTCAAAAGACAGATTTTCACCCTAGTGATGGGACAAGACTGTGTAAACAGCTGAGGGGGCCTGTTGCTCTCAGCTGCTATTGCCTTGTTTTCTCAAGCATTTCAGAAATCCTCTGTTGTGACATTCCTAAGTCTTTTATGGGTCAATTGAAAGATTTGGCAGAAAGAAATACACAGTGAAATATATTAAAATATTTCTTCTATATCCTGTACTTATGAAGCCTTTATATATCTACTTGGCTGTGGCATATATTAACAGCCCGCCTAGAGCCTTCCATGTGAGTGTGTGTTTGAAATGGGTAGGATGCTAGCGTCGTCGCTGTCTCTTTCTGTGTCCCCACGAGTGCAGCATTTAGATCTCACCATTACATAGCCACATCAGCCACCTGTGTTTCAGGATTAAGAAGACTTTTCATCGCTCAAGTTTTCTGTAATAGGTTTAGTCTTTTTGAATTTGCTTTATTAAAAAAAAAAAAAATTGAGTGCCAGTGAGATAGCTCAGTGGACTAAGCACCTACTTTGGCAAGTGCAGGGACTAGGGTTCGATTCCCGATCTGCATGCTGCACCAGCCCCGCCCCGCCCCAAGGGCGCACTGAGCTGGGTCTGAGTTCAGGCGTGGTGGCACACACCTGCAATCCCAGTGCTGAGGAGGCTGAAAACAGGAGGATCACTAGGAGTCCAGGCTGCATAGTAAGCCCCTGTGCCAAATGCATAAATGGATAAACAGAATTGCAATGCAGAGACAGAATCAAGTGATCATGACAACACTTCACGCATTCTGGCATGTGGCTTTGGGGAAGTAATATCCCACCTGCATTACAGACCTGTTAAGGTTTACCGAGCACACTGACCTTCTGTCTGCAAGGGTCTTTCTGGCCTGACCTTGCCTGTCCAGAGGTTCTTAGCCTGTTGCTGTATCAGGTATGGTGAGGAGCAAGAACCAGACCTGTCCTCCCTCCTCCTTTTTAGGGTTCCCCTAACACGTTAACTAGCTTTATTTTTGTCATCTTGATATTCTGGATCACTTCTAAAGTTAGCTTTCATTTAAATTTCAAATGAGATATTAAACTGTAGAATTACTAGGACCTAGTAAGGAGAAAAAATCAAAATTTTAGATAGGGGAGTTGCAATTTATTCTGCAGTCTTTCTGAGCTAAGATACAGTCCAGGGAAATCCATTGAGGGCATGGACTAGGGAGAATAGTGTGAAGTATACCTGTTGTGGAGAAAGCTAGTTTCTTGGGGAAAAAAACAGTGCAGTATCTGTGTTTTGCCGATTTGGTACCAGATACGCTCACTGGGCACATTAGCTTTGAGTGTGTGTTTAGTGTCATCTGTAATTTCCTTTGAAGCACAGCCCAGAGGGTAGAGGGCAGAGATGCTGGGGGGAGGGGAGCACAGAACTGGAGAAGGAGGATGTGAGAGGCAGGTACAACCAGGAGGTTTGGGGAAGAAAGAGTATAAAAAGCCAAGTTTATAAAGATGATTTTTCAGCTGACAGTTTAATTAGTTGCTGCTGCTAGGCTCAAAAGAGCCCCTTCTAATCTCAGAAGTAGATACAGGCTTCCTAGATGAAATTTCCTCCACAGTGGACTGTGTGCAAGAAGCATGCTGGGTAGGGGAAGTGAATGTAATTGGTGCTGGGTCTTAGCCGCCTCCGTGTCTTTCCTGGGAGAGCCCTGGGCTGTCTCCACTCTGAACTAAGCAAATGCCCCCATGAGCTGCATGTGGTAACCTCACCTTTCTGAGACTTCATTCTCCTGCAAAATAAGTGTGAGCTCAAATACACCTGTAGCCCTAAAGTTTCACACTGCAGTCATATTTGACATTTAAAATGGACCATGGTTGTGTGGGTATGAATACTTTAGGATCCTCTCAAGCTTGTCAGAAATAGGTACGTGAGCCCTTTGATGTGTTCCACATTTTATTTCTTTTTCTTTCAAAGAAAACAAGACCGGTAATATGCACCTGTTAGTGTCATACTTGTGACACGAGGAAGCTGTATGCAGAATGTGATCCTGACTTTTTTTTTTCCTTACATGCTTTGTAATTACCATGTATGGTGTTGTAATTGCTCATGTTCCCATTAACTGTGCTAACATTTTGTCTCCCTCAAGGAGTTGTTCCTGGTGTTATAGTAATTGGTAGTCTATTACTAGCCAAGTTTTTGTGGGACCGTGGAAAATCAGGGTGAGCAGAAATTTTGATCATTTTGAAAACTTTCTTCTTAGCCTTTTTTCCCAGTGCAACTCGATACTGTGTCAGTAGGTAACTGCTGCAGCTTGGCTGTGTTTGTGCACTTGTGTTCTTCCTATCTATAGTCGAAATACTGCACTGGAAGAACAGACTCTGGCTGTGGCAGCGCTCCTCCCTTCGTGTTCCTCTTCCTCTTTCTTTTCTTCCTCCTCTTCCCCCTCTCCCTTTACTTTCTCCTCTTCTTCACTTTTACTACTTCTTCCTTTTTCTTCTCCTCAGTATAATCAAAGATAATAACCACATCTCCCCCTACAGTGATTGTAAAACCAAAGTTTCACTTTCTGATCTATTAATTCTTTCTTCTCTATCTATGATAAGGCCTGTGCATTGTACGGGAACAAAGAAATCTAGGAAAAGACAAACCTCTAACATAACAGTTATGCTGCCTATGGTCGTGCATTTCCCTGCTTTGTATTTAGTAATCGATACCAGTCTAGGCAGCAGTGCCTGGGGATTAAGAGGGCAGGCTCTGGAGTGTCAGTGCTCACCTCGATTTCTGGTCTGCTGTTACAAGCTCTGGCTGTGAGCAGCTTCCCCTCTTTGGGCCTCAGTTTCTTCATTTGTAAGCTGGAGAAAATGTGTCTACCTCTTGGGGTTACACTAAGCATCCCATGAGTCATCGCCTATAAGAGGTGAACGTGCTGGTTGGCTCATAGTACACAATACACAGTCCACTTCGAGTTCAGATCTAAGATGGCAAGGAAAGAAGTACCCCTTGACTGTGTGATCTCCACTGAGTGCACCGATGAAATACAAATACTCTGATCAGCTCTGTGTGCTGCAAAGCAGGATGGTGTCAGTGGCGCTGGTTTTGGAGATTTGCTTATTCAGAAATCTAGTTGTGGAATGCACACAGACTTGAACTATTTCCAGGCTTGAGCTGCCTGTTCATTTTTTTCATTAATTAATATCTTCATTTTAATGCTGTTATTAAATTACCTGTTCTAATTTGTTGGCTTGTGCAGGTTACCTTTGTAACCTCTTTAACGTTCTTTTGCCTTAAATTAACAGTACTATTTAAGCCTGGTGTAAGTATATAGAGAATCTTCAAGTGTCTAATTAATTCTCAATAGAAAATACTGAGGTGGGTGTTGGGGAAAGTGAATCATGTTTGTAGGTATTTGTTTAAATACAAAATATTCTAGATGCTAGAAATGCAGTGAGATGAAACTCTTTGAGACTTTTTAAAGAATATGGTTTGAACCTAGCAAAATCTGAGTTACTAGTCTTAGAAAGTAAGTAAAGTCGGGATATATGCCTCATCAAAATTGCTCTGAAAAGCCAGGTGTGGTGGTCCACGCCTGTCATCCCGCCACTAGGGAGGCTGAGGCGGGGGATCACTGCAAGTTCAAGGCCAGCCTGGGCAACAAAGTGAGCTCGAGGCTAACCTGAACTGTATAGTGAAACCCTGCCTCGAAAAGACCCCCCAAAAAAATTCACCGTGAATTTTTTTAGTTTTTGTCCCAGATATCTAGCTTTAGCACTGTTTATTCATTATATTTTGAGCCACTAACATACAGGGCCTTGTCACTTCACCAATGCCAGTGCTTTCGGATCCCCTAGGTCGGGAGAGACAACACATGATGGGTCTGTCAAGCTCTTTGGCTTTTGTCACTCTCCACACATCCTTTGTTGAAGTGCTTTGCCATATTTTTAATAGGATGAAAAGCACCAGAACAAAGAAGATGTGTTTTTTGAGCTGTATGTTAAGATTTTACAGTAAAGCTAACCTCCTAGTTTCTGAAATAGAGGAAAATTCATGCCAACCTCGATGGTAGAATTAGCTTTTTTTCTCATACACTTAAAAGAATAATGAACTTGCCTTATTTTGGAAGTCTATGCTGTCCAGAGTAAGAGCTGGCTTTGTACTTACCTGATAATTTGTACTGATTAATTAAAATGTGAATTTAATTAAGACAGGATAAAGCTAATGAATGTGAAATGATAGGTAACCTTAGCCTTTTTTCCTGTTTAAAAGTATTGGGTTTTTTAAAGAGAAATTTTAGTGTAGGGATGGGAGTGTAAGCAAATGCTTCATTTTTCTATTTTACTGAAGTTTAAATTACATATAATTTAGTTAGGCTTTTTCCCTCTTTGCTGTCCAGCAACTATAAGACACGTGAGAACAACAAAACGTCCAATGTTCTGTTTCATAATTTAAATGAGGCTGATGCTGCCCCAGAAGTAAGACTTCCTTCTGATAAGTTATAAAAGGTATATATGATTTAAGAAAACCACATTTCTGTATCTTTCAAAATGTCTCTCAAGTCAGCTGGCCTGGAGTCTCCGCAGGGTCCTCGCAGACGAGGCCTACGTCTCCTTGCTTTCCTCTGCCGACTAACACCGGATCTCTTGGCCTCGTCGTTTCTTGGCTCCAAGAGTACGCCCACCATCTCCTGTGCGCTCTGTTTAAGTGATGATTGGGGTCTGTCACAGGCACTGACGCTGGGGATGGGCCATGACCTTATTAGGCCATGCACCACCAGGGCCCAATGGGACCCTTTTTGTGTCAGTTGACAGAATGAGATGATTGGCCTCTCGTGTATGTTTTTTTCCTGCCTGGATTTTCCGTCAAATATTTTAAGAAATGGTACAATATGTGTTAAGATCACTTCTCAAGTCATGACTGTCGATCCTAAAAGACATCCTTTTATGTCTACACATAAAATAACAATGTGAACAAATCTCTAAATCTTTCTGTGCGGCTTGATTCCTTAGCATATCTTTCGTGCGTTCCATATGTAGTATTCAGAGGATTTTCATTGACCTTTCTATTTCAATGAATCTATTTGGGCTGCCATTTATCTAAGATTGATAAATGATTTAATTGTTGCTACAGCTACTGAGCTCTCCCTGCAGAAGTATTTTTAACTTACTAATTTTGCATTTGCTCTGCAGCCCAAACTAATGAGCTGTCCAGTAATTCATCACATAGCAATTTAGAAATTACTGTTTATCCTTAGTAAATCAAATCACTTGACTTTACCTTTGTTTCTTTTTTCTTTCAGGACACACATGTATAAAATGGACAGTTTTGCTCGTGGTGCTGGTAACTACTGGCCAGCTGATGTAGCTAAAGAAGAGCTGAGCAGCAAAGCCCTGATCCGTGGAATATTTCTAGTTTGTTACAAGTTCTTGGAGCAGTACAGATACAATAAATCCAGTAGCGCTCTGGCTTTGCATGTTCCTGTTGTCCTTAGGCTATGTTAGTGATGTCAATAAAGCAAGGGAGCAGGAGTCCTCAGGAGTCACCCTCTCAGTGCACTCAAAGCCTCTTGAAAATCGAAGGCCTCGCAGAACTTTTGCTTTCCTAACAGTGCAGGGAAGGTAGAGCTGTCTGTTTATGCGTACGCTGCGAGCCTGAACTTCTTTGCGAGACGTGTATAGTCATCTTTACTTACAAATGGAAATAAAAAGTTAAAAACAGTAATTGGATAGTAAAAGTGAAATATTCTCTGAGCAAAATTGCCAAAAAAGATGAACCACATTCTAAAATAATACTTAAAATGTAAAGTACTTAAATCTGTATTTGTTTCATTAAAATGAATCCTAATGTTCTTTGGCAAAATATTTTTAAAGGAAAACATGATGGGTCAGGAATGTGTGTTTCTTAGCCTCATTGGTGGCATGGGAGGAATATAGAGTGAAGGACTAATTCTCCCCTTGTTACAGAAAACAGGTAATGAACCGGCTCTTAAGTCTACTACTGGTAACGTGGCTGAGCTGAACTTCTGCCCTTAGGACAGTCTACTATTGTTTCACTTCATTTCCTCAGGAAAGAGCCTTATGATTTAATGTCTTAAAAACTACCCAGGAGCCTGGCGTAGTGGCACACACCATAATCCCAGCACTTGGGGGCTTAGGCACGGGGAGTGCCGTGAGTTTGAGGCCCACCTGGGCTGCATAGTTAAGGCAAGCCCGAAAGTACACAGTGAAACCTAACCCCCTCTGCCACAAAAAAATCCAAAGATAGTAAAATATTAACATAAGAAAAGATTCTATATTTCTGAAGATGTTCATAGCCAAATTGTAAATCTTTTTTGTAAATTATTTTTATTTATGTTGAATATTTTGGTTTTACATGTGTTAACATTTGAGGAAAGTATGTAAATAAAAATTTATTTTCCCTAAATACAAATAAATAATCACAGTGTCTGGCCTCATGGAGTACTTGAAATTTATTTTCTTCAATGTAAACATTTTCTAAATAAGAATCCCTTCCTGTCTCCCATAAGTAGTTTAGCATGTTATATCTTGGTTATCCTTATGGGAATCTTTTTCAGATACTTTCAAATTATATAACACTGTACTTTCTCAAGCACATATTACCTTCTAATTATCTTTTTTTTTTTTTTTTTCCTGTTCCAGGGATCAAACTTAAGACCTTGTACCTACTAAGCAGGCCCTTAGGCTGCTGAGCTATCTCCCAGCCTCTCCTAATTGATATTGCTTGTTACTGATTTA
>PVKN010014314.1:0-19282 GCA_004027915.1 Capromys pilorides | reverse complement strand
TGATAAGGGTAGGCCAGTGAGAGGGAGGAAGAAGAGGGAGGCAACAGAGCACCAGTACTTGTTGAATGTACTTTTTATTTTAATTGATTTTATTTATCATACTAACACATTTGCAAAGTGATTGCCTACTTATAGACAGGGAAGTGAAATATTATGTTCCCTAGTTTAAACTACTAATTCTTTTTTTAAAAGAGGATATTTTATTTTATTTTGAAACTTTTATTAGCATATGCTTGTGACACATAACATGAATATATTAACCATGGAGTATTGGTACATACACATATCACATAAGCATCTTATTCTTAAAAACATTGCCATGTAGGAATTATAGGCACCATAGTATGAACAAGATATGGACTAGGTCAAGAATGAAGGAAAGAAGTAGAAGCAGATCTACAGACACACAGATCCCTTTAGGCTTCTGTGCTCTTATGCCTGAATTTATTTGGCTATGTCAATGGGGAAACATTATAGAACTAAAATGCAGAAAACCATAGCATTATCATTTCCTTCTACTTAACAATGGTGAGTGGAAATATAAAGCAAACAATTTCCATGGAAGGTGACCCAAAATTTTCATGAGGAGATACACCAACTGCATGTACCCTGACTTGTGCACAGCCAGGAAGAAGCAGCCCAGAGACCAGACCAAGAAGCACAAGTGGGCAGGGAAGCGAGCTGTCTCATTGACTACAAAATGGGCTTAAGACTGGCTCCCCTGGCAATTTTACCAGACTGAGCATCTTGAGAATCTTGAAGTGCTCTGCTATATTTTGGGAAGGTCCAGAGAATTATCTCACTTCCCTTTGTTTACCTACTTTGAGTTTGCTCATGAATTTCCACTAGTGCCTACCAAACAGTGAACTACTTATTGCACTAGGTCTGTTCTCAGATTTCCTGATGAAGCTGTCACAATTATTTGCCATTTCAGCATTCTTCTTTTATGCCAGTTCCCTTGTAAATTTTACATTCTTTCTTCATTTCTAGTAATAACAAGCTTCCAAGACTCCTAATGTCAGTAAGCTGAAAGATCATTGTTTTATTTAAGAAACAATTATAAAGCATTGATCTAAACCACATTGATGCAATTAGTTAAAAAGTATTAATTTATTGTATTTAATATTTACCTACCAGGTAGGTATAGTCATTATCCCTGATTTCAAATGAGGATACTGAAGCTCAATGGGATTCAATTTTTTTAGTCATTTGATCAAGTTGAGTGAAAGAAAGGACTAGAATAACTAGTAAGTGGCAAAGGTAGGCTTTGAAGATGGGCAACCTATGCCCAAAGTCTGTCCCCTTAGCCTTAGGCATCATTTAGCTCAGTGGTGGTGAACCCGTGGCATGTTCGTTATGAGTTGGGTTTTCTCTGCTCTAGAACCTCAGTACTCAGATTTAATTGCAGTGCTGGCACTTGGCGCTACATAAGTGAGCTTTGGGTTGCAGTTTGCGTCCTTGTCTCTAAAAAGTTTGCCATCACTGATTTAGCCTATTCCCTTCATGTGGAAGGAGAGAAGTATGAAAACACGAAGAAGCCGATTGACACGTGTGGAGACAAGGCAGGGTGTGCAATGACGTGATTTGCAGTTCAAAGCTTTTGTTGTTAGACAACATGGCCTGGGTTCCAGACAGCTGTTTCCAGCTCTAATCAGTTGGAATGGAGTTCCCCAGCTCTAGAGTTGACCTGTAGATCTGTGACTTCACAGTGGAGCATCAGTTGTGGAGGGAAATCATTTATAACTGCATGAATTTGTACCTGGTCACTGGGGGCCTTGGAATGTGAAGATTGGGGTTGCACGTCTTTCCTCACTAGGTATGAAACAACAGCACTTTCCTTCCACCCACTGTAAAATCTACTTCTTATATCTGAGAGTGTGTTGAAAACTGTAAGAGTGTGTAAATCCTGTGATTACATTAGGGGTGATTATTAGTACTGTTAAAGGTACATTGTTTCTCTCATTCTTCCTGCAGACTTTGTGAACAAGTAAGAAGGATATAAGCTCAGATTTTTATTGTTTCTCAAGGTAGGAGGACCTGGTGCTGTGATCGCCACAGGGGATAGAGGAAGCAGTGAGGAAAGGAAAATGATGCAAACCAAATTCCTTGTTATTTATGGCCCTGGGTCATAGTTTTGTGGGGCAAAATGTAAAGTTGCAGTAAAGGAGGATCTGGGGGTCACAAGAGCTACCTCCTCAGGATTCCCTGCCTCTGGGCATGAACAGAATAACTCTGCTGACCCTTTACATCGGCTGCATCGGCTGACACTAGAGCACCATGAGTGAGCCTCACATAAAACTGGTTGTGCTCCATATAGATGTTTGCTCAGCCACCTCTATTACTGAAGCTCATGATCCCCTCAAGGGCAGGAATTTGTGCCATTTATCTCTCTGTTTACAAAGGTACTAGCACGGACCATGATGGGGCTGACACTCAAGGAGTGCGTGAATGAATGAACGAATGGTTTTTAGATCTCTTTGAAGTGTAATCACTTTGCATTCATTCATCAGTCCATAGCCGCTTAATGCACTTGAAGAATAATATGTTGAGTAGCCCTTCTGGGATGGTGTGCTGGATAGGATTAATACCAAAATGTGAGAGTTGACTCAATTTTCAGGAAGAATGAAGTCATACTAGAGACTAAAAGCTCTTAGTACCAGATTTTAAGAACCGTTATCCAGTAGTTTTCCAGTTTTTCATCACCAAACAACCAAAGGGTACCTACACATCAAAATATTTTCCTTAAACATATTGCATTTTTTTAAAAAAATAACTAAAACAGATTTTTAGAAACCTGGGCCTACATTTTGTCTTATAGATACTTTAATCTCTCAGGAGGTGCTCAAAGAGTCACGGTTTTTGGCTTTCAAGGTATTATCAAAGTCTAGAAGAGAGAAAGTATAAAGAAAATGGCCAGAGAGAAGAGATTCTAAGTTTTGCATCCTCCATGCATACTTCTATATTGAGGCCTCTTAAGTGGCAGGGGCCAGGTGGAAATGTGGCAGATCTCCCATAGCACCTAGTACTAGCCTTTCACAAAAATAATGCTCAATAAAATGTGAACAAATAGATGAGTGATAGCTGGAATAGGGTTTGCTGTTGCCCATATTATTGAGTTACCATAAGCTGTGTAACTTGTACCAGAAAATCCACATAACTTCCCCATTTGAGAATCATTCTTTTACCTATGAACTCCCTTTCTGGAGTTATCTTTGCACAGAACTGGTGTCTACTTATTTTCTTCTCTTTATTCAACCTTTGAAAACGAATCTCTGCTTCTCCTCTCACCTGGCAGTAAAACTCTCCACATGCACAAGTATCTTCTCAGACAAGCCATGCAATATAATACACTGGTATTCTCAATCAAGTGCTTTGTCTCCTGAGTAACGAATGAAACTGAAGAAAGGCCAGCCATATAGCTCAGTGGACGTAAGTTCCTATGTAGGCAACTGCCAGGGTTTGATCCCTGCCACACTGTGCCAGCCCCACCCCAGGTGCACTCTGAGTCAGCAACTGAGCCTGGACATGGTGGTGTGGACCTGTAATCCCACTGTTTGGGAGACTGAAAACCAGGAAGGATCATGACGAGTCTGATCTGTTGTAGTGAGACCCTGTAAACCCTTTACTAAAATACATTAAAAAAATAGACTCTTAAAAAAAAGAAATGAAATTGGAGAAATAGTTAAAATCTAAGACAGATGGGGGAGTTTTGTTGCTCTATTCTTTATTTGGCATAGGTACCTTTTGCTCAAAAAAGAAAGAAAAGCATGTTTACAGAAACCTTGTATTCATTCTAGCACAGGTGGTATGGTCCCCAGAGGGAGAGGTCAAGCTATATAACATGATCCCTCCTCCCAAATCATTCACTACCATTTCTCACCAGTACATGACCATTTGCGTCATCTTGAGCTATGACCAAACCCATTCTCGGGGTGGTCCCTTTCTCTTTTTGATCCTCTAATTTTTGTATAGTTATCTGCCTCTTCTAGATTTGGATCATGATGAAGATTTTCAAAGCCAGATAATTCTTAGGCTAAAAGATACTTATTCATAGGCAGAGTCTTGAGGTGTAGGGGAGAAAGAGCATTTGGTAGGAAGATGAGGACAATAAGAGCGAGATGGGTTCCAGGTGAACTCCCAAAGGGAAAAAAAAAATATTACAACAGAATACGCAAATGTGCTCTCCAGATCTCTTGCTCATTCAATAACTTCCAGAAAAGAAATCACTGAAGAGGTAGGGAATGAGTTTAGGGAAAGTAATACTCTGTTTGGTGACAGGATTGATTTTGCAGCTGCAGTGAAATAACCTAAAAAGAGAGAGACAGAAAGAAGTTAGGAGTAGGGTGGGTGAGACAAAGAGGAAGACATATGGGGAGGGGGGTGGGAGGAGAAAAGCGAGGAGGAGAGAACATGGTATGCAGTGGGAACACTGTTGGAAACATAAGAACCACCCCCGGAAACAAAATGCCAGCCTCCCTGTGCAAAAACCTAAATTGTCAGTACATGCATCTTTGCTTTGAGAAATATGCACCTTTTTCTTTTCTTCTTTCAGGATGATTTATCATTCCAGCATCAGCAAAATGCTACAAATTAAGAGATTTCAATGATTTTATTCCTCCATCATGCAGCATTTCCTAGCCCCTGCCCCAATGATCTTTATAGATATGTTATTTCTCAGAAAAAAATTCAGGAATAAACAATTGTCTACATTTCACATAAATTTTTGTCTTGCAACACTATAATGAAAGAAACTCATTTGTCTTGCAAAATGAAGAAAATATTACCGTTAGTGATTATACATCCCAAATACAATTTTCATTCAATTCTAAGTTATTAGTGTCAATAACTTAGGGATGGTCCAATAAAACATGCAAAATTAGATAATAAAAAATGACTGTGTTTTTCAGCACTCTCTTAGCAGGCCCTCTGCTAATCACTTTACGTTCATTTTCACTTTGATAGCACAGAACCAGGAAGAGTTTAGTGTTACCTCTGGCTTTACAGACAAAGCCACGAGCTCAGAAAGGTCAGGTGACTGGCCACGGCCACTCAGCTAGCAAATACAGAAGCTGGAGGTTGAGAGGTCCCTCTGGCTTAAAATTCTCTTCAAAAAACTCCCCACCTCATTATAGCCAATCATCAGTACTACTTTTCTTCCCCACCAATCTTTTCTTCCTTTGGTACTGGAGAGCTGGTAGTGATAGTGGTTTGAATCTTGCCTTTCCTTTAATTTTCCCCTATTTTTAAAAAAATAATCACTGATCAAAATTGAGGTTACTGACTTGAATAACAAAACAAAATCCTAAACAACCAATTAATCCTAAACAACAACTATAATTAATGGTAGTTAATCATATAAAAGAAAGAAAAAAAAAAACATACCCAAGACCCAAAAGCACCTGAGTGCTCTGCCACATTGGACATTACTGACTTTTTTTCTTACTTGTTACAAACACCCGTGCCTGGATGTAGCTGCCTCCACAATCATTCTTCCTAACTCTACAAGGGTTGTGACCCTCACTGAATATTGCACCTCTTCTTTCCCTTCTGCTATTGTATGTGTTCAAGGCTCAGGCCAATTCACACTTTCCTTTTCTTCATATGCTCTTTAGAGAAAACTCATCTATTCTCAAGTGAGCCCCTAACACTTGGTTAAATCTGTGCTAGTGAATTTGAAACATGCAGGTTCACATTCTAGACCACACAGCTGTGCACACCTGAGGCATCCTTCACTAACATCCTGCCTCCACTTGGGATTCCACACAACTTCTGGAAAACTGAGCTCACATTTCAACTTCACGGTCCACTGGACCACCACTGTCTCTTCAATAGTACAACTGAAAGCTACCTTTCATTATTTTATCCTTTCTTATCTCTATTCCTAGAAGGAACTGTTAGATCCTATAGAATAGCCTTCAAAATTTTCTTGTAGGACTGAGAAGATAGCTCGGCAGTCTAAGCATTTGCCAGGCAAGCACAAGGACCCAGATTTGATCCCTGGTACCACATGCTGTGCTGGCTCTGAAATCCAGGATGCACCATGCTGGCCAGTGAAGCTGGGCATGGTGGCACATGCTTATAATTCCAGGGCTGGAGAGGAAGAGACAAGAGGATCACTAGGAGAGTGAGCTGTGTAGAGGGTCCCTGTACCAAATAATTTTATATATATATATATATATATATATATATATATATATATATATATATATCCCTGGCCACCAAAATTCTTGCCCATGTCTCTTCATACTTGTAGTACTTTTATAAGGTTGACTTGTCTTTATTTTGGCTTAATCTTGCTGCATTATCTTGAGTAGTGCAAGATTAATGTTCTTAAAAGTAATCATTTCATGAAGCATTTTCTATGGCCCATAATAAAGTTAAATGACAATTACCTGGCGTCCAGTTACATTCATTCATTTCAAGTCAGGAATTCAAAAACTCAATAGGTGATTTGCTATAATGAGGACTTTTAGAGCAGAAAAATACATTCATGGTTTCTATTTCAAATTTTTTTATAGAATTATAACATACAATAGTTAGTGCTGATATAATCCCATCCTATATTGATGCATGCTCTTTACTATATTTTTGTGAAAAATTGAGGTCTGGAGAGAGTAAATGACTTGATTGAGGCCATGTCAGTAAGGTCCCAACATGGTAGCCTTCCAACTATAGTATGCTACTTTTGAAAGGAACAACATTGTCCCATTGTAACCCAAACACTTATTCTAATGGTTGTTCGCAGTTCTATTCAGGTAACTTGATCCATAACCTTCCCATGATGACTTAGTGTGAAATACAAAGTCCAAATCTTTGTTCATGCTATAATGCTCACACAGAGAAGTATCTTCCCGCCAGACCTCTATATTTTATGTTATTCAAGGTCTAGACCAAGTGCCACGGCCTCCGATTTCTCCGAGATGTCTCAAGGCTGCAATTTCAGTCTGCACAGATTCTCTGCCTCTATGATAGCACTTTAATTGTACTACCCATATGAAGAATTTAATTATGTTCTATCTTTTACTCTTACCCAACAGGTTTGTACAGGCATATTTTATTTATTGATCTAAACTCAACTGCTAAAGGAAATTAGATCATATTTTCCTGTTATATTATTTTTCTTACCAAAAATATCACAGAGATGGCACTGTTCTATTTGCTGGAACTATAGAGAATCTAAGAAAAGAACCTGGTACAAAGTCTTAAATAACAGACAACCCAAAATGCCAGAGGACATCAAATCTCCAGATCAGTCAATGTGTAGTTTAACAAAACCTTAAGTTCATTCACTCAATAAATATATATGGTACCTCACTGAGGCAACCAAATCTCTAAGCACTAAAATGATTGAAACAGACATACTGATCAGCACAGGCTCACAGTCCAGTTAAGGAGGACACATACCTAAAACGTAACAAGAACCACAGGGAAAATGAAAAGAGGTAGACAGATCTGAGATATATTTTGCTATAGAATTAGCAATATTAGAAAATTAAGTGAAGTATTATGGTTTAGGTCTAGACTGTGTCCCTGATTCTCCTGGGTGTGAGAGGTGATTGGGTCATGGGATAAATGATACTCATTGGTGGGTTATTCAACTGATGAATCCATAGCTAAGCACACTAGTAAGAGGAGAGCGCTGACTGGAAGAGGTAAGTTATGGAGGACATGACCTGTAAGGGCTAGCTCCCTCCGTGGGCCCTTCCTCCTCTCTCTGCATCTTGGTCACTGCAGTGTGGCAGTAGCTTTCCCTCCTGAGTCCCTCCCATCACCTTGGGGCAGAACTGTAATGGGAAGTGAAAATAAATCTCTCTTCTTTCATGTTGTGAGTGTCAGTGATGAGACGGTGACAAAGACATGAAGGGTATGAAGGAAACAATTAAACTGATGGATAACTACCACAACTGGATGGATAATTCTGCCAGCGCTCCCACCCCATGAGATGGAGGAAAGTGGTGATGGATGTTTATGGAAGTTTATAGTGAAAACCCAGCCTTGGATGTGCTGAATAATTTGATCAGCAGATCCTCTCAGATGAGAAAAGCACGTGATGTAATTTCAGTTCCACCTCCTGACCTTCACCCCCTGTTACCTTAAGGTGGTGTTTCTTAAAAAGTCACTGCTATCACAAAACTTAGGTCCAAGGAAAGGGAGGCAGAATCAGAGATTCTGACAGCTCGGAATTGGGTAACTAGACTGTGAATAATTGCATGTTACTGTTCGCTGAGGGGAAGAATATGAAATAAATCTTTTCAATCAAAGAAAATCAAATCCAGCTCATTTATTTTTCTTTATCAAGTGAATCAAAAGTTTGGCTAATTGAAAAACTAAAACTGATCCAAAGAAAATTGGGCCTGGTGTTGTCTATACCAGCGTGAGAGGCAGACATGACAGACTCCCTTCATTTCCATCTCCTTTCCTGTGTGTGGCAAGCTGCAGTATAATGGTATGGTATGAATGGGACAAGGTTCTGGATTCAAACCTATTTAAAATTCTTCATTGCTCATAGCGTTGGAAGGAAACTGAAGTTCAATCCTTTACAGAATCAAAGAACTTCAGAATCAGATGCAAAATAGGCCCTGTTTCTTTCACACTCCTTCTTTTCAAGCATCTCTCCTGAGATATCGGAAAAATCTGCAAGGTACAGTCAAAGTCTAAAAATGCATGAATGACTTGCCTGCCCAAGATAACTCAGCTAATCACCAACAACCCTGAGAACAGAGCTAAGCCCTCCTGCCTCTCCTCAGAGTGCTCTTTCACCAGACTACTTTGCCTGGATGGTAAATAAAGAGGAAAATGTGCCTAGAAGAGTCCTTTATGGAAAGCAATTTGAGATAAGGTTGATGGTATTCAGAGAGGATGATTGCTATGCTAAGTTTCAATTTGTTAAATGAAGTCTCTGTAGGTCCTTAATCATTTGAATAAAATGATGCAGATGATATTTGAAAAATGTGAAAGCGATAGTGGATAAAATGATTTTTTGTGATAGCACAGATAGGGAATGCAGTCACATGTTATCAAAATCTAATGAGGGCAGTGTTTGTGGCGGTGAAAAGAAAAAATGACCCAAAATAAGAGCATGGTGTAGTAGTTCCAGGAGTCTGATCACCTATGTTTACCAAATGAACACAAAGCAGTGAGGAAACACTTCCAAGTACACTATCAATTACAAATTATAGGACTATACGAAGACTCAAGGCACATAAAGTGAATGTTGAAGATTTGTTCATAACCTACATTTTTTCTGCCTATGAGTCTGAAAATCAACTTCTCACAGGAAAGATAGCGTATTTCATCTTGAAAAAGAGTGGTAGGCTTCTCACTTCCCATGCATAAACCCTACTTTTTGTATCTTTATTGATATATTTACATTCATCATTCAGTAAAAAAAAAAACATCTGTATCTACTATGCACTGAGTCCCAGGATAGTGACAAAAATGAGTGTGATGTTCCAAGAGTTAGACATTCATGGATGTATTTTTGATTTGAGCTTTTTGCACATTTATAAGTGCCGTGAGCGAGCTATGAACAAAGGTTTGCAGGAGCACAAATGAGTGCTGAGGAAGGCTGGCAAGGAATGAATGTCAGCGAAGGCTTCACAGAGCTGGAGACAGTTGAGTGAGCTCTTAAGGGATGTCTGTGTCCTACCCCAGGAACTGATAGAGAATAGCCTGTGAAAACATAAGGAATAGTAGAAGCTGGCAATGTTTAAATAATGGTAAGCCATGTCATTTGATGTGGGGGCACCATGAGTTGTGTATGTGGGTGTAAGGTGCGGTGTTTGAAGAGAGTGGCAGGTAACAAGTTAAGCCCAGACGGGAAGAGCAGGCCCAGATATTCAAGTGCACTTTCCTGAGGAGTGCTGAACTCAGCTGGTAAATTAAAAGGAGCCATCTGAGATTTGCGGGAAAATTAGTTTTCAGCTTCGACATAACAAATTCTTCATTATTTGCAGCATGTTTGTGGCACAGGCTGCAATTTTTTCCCCACACCCAACTTGATTTGAGAAAGTCTTCTTCAGCCACTCTGTAGTCTGCCATAACTATGTCTGCATCTAGAAAAGCAAGGGTGCCAAGGTAATGGGGTTTACACTGTCGAAGGTAGCTATCATACATGCGTTTCCTAGAAGGTACTTACTGGGGCTTTTAGAAGTGATGTCTGATCAGGCCCTGTTTCCTAGACCTTTGTGCAAGAAAGAAGAATATGCTTGAGGAATTTTGAAGGTGCATCGCAAAGAGACAACCTTCTTATCATTGAATTAAATTCACAAAAGCAAGGTTTTCCTTCTCTTGGGGCGCAGTTGCCATGGTAAGGCAGGTTACTCACCTGCCATGAGGCTACGCCTTCTCCAGCAGCACCTGAGTTGCCTTAGAATGGGCCAGTGTGGCTGGACCCAGGCCACTTCTTAGCACACTGTCAGCAGGGGCTCCGCACTGAGGCCCAGATTTTAATCACTTCTGGAATATCCATTTCCCCTCAGAAATGTCCCGTTCCTTTGCCGCCTGTCAATTTCTGTTGTTTTGCAGGCATATTTCCCTGCTGCTTACTAATACCAGAATGACAGCTGGTATAACCAAGTATGCAGAAGTAGGATCCTTTCCCAGAGCTCAGAAGGAGTGGAAGACATAGAATTCTTTTTTTTTTTTCAATATAATCTCACTCTGAAGCACGTGTCACTGACAGGGATGACAGACTGACAGACTTAGCATGTGCGTCCCTTACACAAGACCCAAAAGATCTCAAAGTTGGCATCAAATGTAGTACTGGCTGTCTCTTCCACATCTCAGTTGTACCTTTGCACTAGAAAAAGAAGCATTTCTTAGTTCTCCCTCCCACACAAGCAAAGAACTGTCATTTCCAAAGAAAAGAAAGAAAAGAAATAGCAGGTGACCACACAATTCTTGGATGTCCTCTCTGCTCCTTCAGGAAGGCAGATGGTATTTCTAGGTCACCCCTTTGACTCAATGTGCAAATGTGGTGGCCCACAAGGTGAGATGCTCTGCTCACACCAGCTATTGTGCCTCTTCTCCATCCTGCCTGGCGCTCAGAGCAACGTCACCAACCGGCCAGGAGGTGGTGAGCCTGCCATCATTTCAGGCAAGATGAAAAGAATGCCAGCAAGGGAAAGGAAATTCTCAAATAGTAAAAGAAATATTAAGAATGATCACAGGCTTTTGGCCTTTAAAATTCTCAGGTCCATAATTATTGGAGCATGCAGCATAGCTAACATGTACCCTTTCAACCATCCTTAATCTCTAGTGTAGAACTCAGGATTGCCTTGTTTGACCCTGTTATAAATTCAAACACACAAACAAACTTTATATACTTAAAAACAAGTGCTTAGATGCATTTTTCTGCTTATGTCCCCAGCCTTTGGGCACATGCCAAAAAGGGTGAAGGCCTGTGTAAATTTTCAATTAAATCCTGAGAAGCCAGCTCAGTGATAGAATATGCAACACAAGAAATGCCTGGCTGAGCCCAAAGGAAGAATATGCAATTAATAAATGTTACTTAAGGGTGACTAATTCTTCCCTCTTCTCATGCCATTGGCGAAGAATGCCAGAAACCTTATGCAGAATCTGGAGTTTGGGGAAGAACAACTGTTCTGGATTCGTTCCCTCCTGCTCATTTCATAAAGCCAAAATCTGATGGCCTTAGGGATTTGATACAAAATGAGGCCGGTTCATCCAGGTGCCTTTGTGATATGCTGTATGTGGGAGAAATGGCACGGTGGGTGGAAGACTGGTTAAAGCACTGGTAATGATGACCTAAGAGCTACCTCCTTGCCAAATACACCTGGGGGCTCTGTCATGGTTCTCTGACACCAATCACCAACAACTCTGACTATCACATAGCATTTCTTTCTCTTCTTATTCTTTTGGATAAAATTTTCTAAGTCTGTCATCAGACAGATTGCATTCCCTCTTCTGGAAAACACAATATTCCTTAATTGTATTCCTCAGTACAGTTCCAAATCTGTCCCTTAGCCTTGCTTGCTCTCAGCTGACATTGCCAAGACTGGGCCAAGTCAGAACTGTAAAAATGTCATATATTATGAAAGCACCTAGAAATCACTGCCAGAACATTACCAAGATTGACTCAACTCAACTGGCTCCCGAAAGAGGACCTGCCAAATCTCCAGGAGAAGAGGTGTGGATAAAGACATCCCACCAGTTATTTACTTACCTCTCTTCACCTCTGTTTCTTCCTCTTTCTAAACACTATTTTCCCTTTCATCTGATAGTGCTTTGGGGAGCGATTCCATTAAATATAATAACAGTGTAGCAATACAAAGAACATCATTTTCTAGCACTAATAACTTTCACTTTAAAACCACTTGTCTGCTCCAGAATTTGGTAAAGCATCAATTTCTTACCAAGGCCAACACACACATCAAATTGGAAGCTTTAAAGTTCTGTTTCTTTTGGGTTTGTAATCTACATACAAGGGAACTGAAATGCCATTTAACGTCAAATTTGTTTTGATGCTCATCTTGCCAGTTTTAGTGATAGAAACTCATCTCTCTGTATAAAATAGACACAGAAGTGACAGGAAAAGGAGGTAATGCGCAATGAGGAAGGCACAAGCATCTGCCTGCAAATGATCCGTGCAGATGAAGAGTCAATTTCCTATACCCTTTCCAGAAACTGAAGTTTGGAACACTTAGAGGAATTAAAATTTTTAAACTCGTCATCAGGAAAGAGTGGCAGAGTTGAGAACAGTGATTTGCAAAAAGCAGCCACCCTTGAGACTCAAGTAGTAGCTTTGAATATATGTCCATGTCCACTCCCAGCCCTTGCCCTCTTCCAGACCAACTAAATGTGAATGAGTGCTGGGTGGGGACTTCGAGTCTCTATCCGGCTTCTACTGTTTTCCTGGAGACTCTCATATGCGGCCAAGGCTGAGAAGCAATGGCATGCAAAACTCAAACACACAAGATCAGCGATGGTAGCATGAAAGAAGTCAGCGTGTCAGCATTTCCCTGGTAAGTCATTACCAGGAGACAACATTACAAGAGATGTCAAAAAACAAAAACTGTTAACTTCTGATGATCTTAAAAAAAAATTCATCTGGTTACTTCAATGAGCAGTATTATCTCCACCACCCTGTCTTTCCTGCTACCTTATACTGTTTCCCAAGGTTTGTGGGGCACGAGTCACCTCTGCCCACGAGATGGTAAACCCCTGAGCTGTCCCCTTGGCTTTATGCACATAGTAGGCATGAGCTGGTTTATTAAGCACAACCAATGAGAAAAAGTTTGTGAAAAGCTGATGGCTTGGAGAATGGTCGGCAGCACTCAAGGGTTCCATCTGGTTTGAGTGGGTTATTTTGGAATTGGGCTGAAAGTTCAGGAAAGGAAGCACATCCCTAAGGATGGGGCCGCTAGAGGCCGCTCTGAGCCAGATTCTCACTAAACGGTGTTCCGAACAGAAATCGCCTCAAAGGCAAGACTGGGGCTGCTGAGCAGGTCTGGGAGTCATGGCAACCCCCGGGCTCCTATTTTTAAACTTGTGGTGAGCGAGTACACAAAGTGCGTGTGTGCGTGGGGGAGGGAATCCTGATGTATCTCGGGAGAGTAATTTTTTAAACGAAGTTTCGAGTTTGCAGGTGGCTAATAATCCGCGACAAGAAGATCAAAGAATAAACTGAAATCAACAATAAGAGAATGGTTCTTTACTCTTCCTTATCTCCACTATCGTTGCCTCAGTCAGAAATCAACCTTTCTGGTCTTCTGTCAGAAGTATCAGTAATTACTTGATAGTTTTAGCCAATATTTTTTTAGGAGAGGTTACTGAGAATTGAACTCAGAAGTCTGTATTTCCTGCCCTTTTTGTATTTTGAGAAAAGGTCTTCCTCCGTTGCCCAGACAGGGTTCCAACTTTTGATCCTCGTGCTTTAGCCTCCAGAGTGCTGGGATTACAGGTATGCCTCACTGTGCTTGCCTTAACCACCATATTCTGAAATTCTGATGTTTGTTCCTTAAGCTTATGGCACTAGCCTCTTAGGCAGGTCATGTTGTGTTTCAAGAAAAGTAAGCCTAATTTTATGAATAATGCATCCTTTCTGCAGATGTCCCACTCCCCGTGAAGCCAATCAAATGGATGTTGTGTGTCATCCAGTGTCCCTGATATCTCACACAGGGTTCAGTACATAACGGGGAGTCCAAACAACTCCTGAGCGTGTCATCAAGTGAAATGGAAATGGAATATAATTTCTCTCATTTCTACCAATATTTTTTTTTTCTTCCAACCTCTGGCTGAGTACAGGCCTTAAATAAATTCAAATGTATCTAACTTGTCAAAACTGAAGAGTGGCCCTGGAGGACATTTGTAAATCATGACCCAGGCCAAGGTCTTGTTTTGTTTTATCACATGTCCCTGACAGGATTTCCAATGTGCCTGTAACCTCTCTGAATCTCAGAAGATTTTATAGCAGAAAGTCCACATCTACTTTGGTTTCATAAATTTTAGGACTAAGAAAACTATATCTGTTTCTCCACCTGCAGGAAAAGGACATCATAATATGCAGGGTTAGGATAACAAAAACACAATTACTTTTTCCAGTGGGAAAGGGAACACATAGGCAAAATTGTAGTAAGCCACAGTTGGTGACAGACAGTGAAATTAGTGGCTCAGTGTGGACATCCTGAGTGTGTGTGTGTGTGTGTGCGCGCACGCGCGTATGCACTGGATGCTTTCCCAGGCTGACTCTAAGGTTAGCATTCTCTTGTCTTCAGGACAACAATTTAGCAGACGATTCAAGAAAGGAAATCCTTCAGGCCCCAGAGATATAGTTCAGTGATACAGGCATCTGTCTGGCAAGCACAAGGTCTTGAGTTTGATTCCTGGGACCCTCCCAGCTCCCAAAACAGAAGTCCACACACATGCAAGTCATGTCTGATTATGCCTCTTTAGCATAGGAAACAATTCTCACAGTGGGCAGTATGGGGCAGAATGCTTCTGAACTTCATACAGATTTGAGTTTGAAACCCAACTTCATGTGTAAGTTAAGCAGAAGAGTGACTTAAATTTTCTGGATCTGTTTCTTTATTTGTCTGAAAAATGGAGACAATACCACTCATCTCTAGTACTTAAAAGATTAATGGTGCTATATAAAGCATTTGGCATATAGTATTCACTCAATAACCTTTATTAAAAGAAATGTTCTAAATTGCTGAAGCTTAGCATTTTTAAGTACCAAGCTCTTTTTTATTATTACTATAAGAAGCCTTTTAGTGGAAAATTTCAAAAGGTATTATAGAACTCTCTGGGTTCAGAAACCAAGGATAATCAATATAACTTAAGCCTTTATTGATGATTTAGCAATGACTGTGCTATGTTGCCACGCAAGGATTCTTTAAAGGGGTTTATGCTTTCTGGGAGTATGTGACAGTTTTGTCCAGTCTTATAGCACTATGCCTTGCAAAATCCTCTATAGGGTTTTTCTGATATTGCTACCTCTTTCCATTCTAGCTGTCATTTGCTAATACCATTAGCCTTTCTGCCTGATTTCCACTACCACTTTGTTATTTCTAAGCTATTGTTTCCTAGGAAATCAAATATGCACAATAGAGAGTGTTCATTCCTTACCAAAACTACAGCTTGATGATCCCCTGAGGGAACAGAACTCTGTTATATTTTTTAACTAGGAATATTATTGCTAAGGTTAAAAAACAAATTGAGCTCTGACTTTCCCTTGTAGCTAGCTGTGCTCACTGCCTGACTGCTGACCAAGGGGCTAGGGTCAAAAATGTAGCACTTCTGGGGAATTGCCTTAAGATGAAGGATTTCAGGCCAGAGAGATCGCTCAGCAGTCCAAAATGCTTGCTTAGGCAAACTTAGACAGGCGCAAGGGACTGTGGTTCGAACCCTGGCACCTCATACCACACCAGGCTCCACCTTTAGGGTGGGCTGAGCCAGCTAACCAAAAAAAAAGAAAAAGAAAAGATGAAGAATCTGGCCTTTACCCTTACTCTGATTTCCTGCTTGAAACTAGAGTTCCAGCATCTATTTTGAGCATAGAGATGTAAAACACAACCCATAATAAAAGAGTAGAAAACAGGACTCTGAACCCAGGAATCATTTAGAGACCATATCAGCTTTAGACAGATCACCCTAAATATGCTTATGTATCTTGCTTAAGTGAAGCAGCACATACTAATCACTGTGGCGTGCCAACTGCCTCAAATGCTACCTAGAAGTATATATGACATTACTGTAAATGCGCTCTGAGTTAAACCATTCATTTCAGGGCAAGAATTTTGAGTGAATGATATCAGCTCAGAGCTGTTTTCTGCTTTCTTCATTATTGGTGATTTTCCCAAAAACCAAGAGGTTGAATGTGTGACCTTTTTCTCAGGTAAAAGCTAAGGTCTGTATGTGACTGACTGGGAGATGTGATAACAGAGGAATGGGAATTGTGGCCCTCTGTAGCCTCAGAATCGGTATTTTTAGTTATAGTCTACACATACATGTGCACAAACACACACACACAACAACATATACATACCTTTTTCGTTACATGAACAATAATGAAGGAACTATTATGTATTTGTAAAATTAGTGTAATAATCAACCATATTCCAATAATTTCCCACTGTGCTGTTCGTATCTAAATAAAAGTCCCTGGTAGGTTTTTGTTTAAGTAAGAACAAAACTTATAGGTGTGTCTGTGAATGACCGCTGGGAAAATGAAAAGAAAGCAAGTATCTGAATTTTCTCTACTGATGTCCACAAATCATCCATGTCATGAAAAGTAAAAAGCCCTCTGAGATTTGTTTTAATGATTGAGTGAGATTATATATATGAAGATCATCTGTGTGAAAATGCTCACTGAGCCGTAATCATGAATAACTTGAGGTTTTTGACCATCAGGTTTTATGCCCAGTATTAAATGTATCCTGACACATAACCTCATCTGAATTCCATCTGCAATTTCTCTCAGGGAATTGTGGAAAGACTGCTTGGAATGAATGTGAATTATCATAGAGTGTCTTCCACAACTACCTTTGCTGCTTTGTCAAGGAAAAACTTTCATTTAGAGAAAGGATAGCTATGACTTCTCAGAAATATACACTGCTACTTGACTGCTAAATTCAAATCATAGATAGGCTGCTGTTATTCATCAACTATCTGTTAATATCTTTATAGCTATTAAGACTCAAGAAATAGAATTCGATTGGAAGGAAATACCTTGATCTTCATCCAAGCCGTTTCCAGGCAGTCAGTTTAAAGGGCTCACCTCAGCTCCTGTCTCATATTCAGTCATTCCCACGTAAGCACCTGAACTGTCTAAGCCAAATCAAGAACTGAGGAAATGTAATGTGCAAAGTATTTCATACAATTTTCTTAATAATGCTCCACTTTATGTGACATATGTAAATACAAATGTATTTACATTTGTAAATGTACATACAAACACAGGAACTGTCTTCTAGTTTAAAACATGCACACATGACTCTTATGATTCATATGATCACTTACACTCATAGAAAGCCAAAGGCAGGAAAAGCTTTAAGGCCTCTACATGGAAGCTGGCTACAAGAAGAGAAGAGCAGCAAAAGATCAATGAACAGAACACCCTAGAGAGAGAGAGAGAGAGAAAAGAATAAAGAAAGAAAGGGGGTAGGTGTAAAGCAGTAATGAATGAGGAAAAGAAGCAGCCTAAGCAATGAGGCAGGCTGGAGGCAGCCCCCGGCCGGCTGCCGCTGTTGGAAGCTGGACAAGAGGGAACAGATTTGAGCAGCGGGATGCTTTAATCTGTCAGTGGCAGTTCCTTCACGTGTGACCAGCCAAACCAGCCATGGCACTGGCGCCAGTCTGGCTGAGCTAACCCCCCTCCCCCACCCCAGGCCCTCCAGGAAGAGGACTCACCAGCAATAAAACCTTGAAAGGCAAGAGAAGGCTCCTGGTCCCCAACCCCTGTGCTTCTTCACCCTCTGCTGGCTACCCGCTCTAATCTGCAGTACCACTTCAAATGTCTTAGCAGCCATCCTGAAGGTCTCACTCTTTTCAAATACTTCTTGGCCACCTCAGGTCCTGGGCAATGTTTTCTAGCACATGACCACCTAAGTATTCCCTGAACAAGCCAGTGGAGAGGAAGTGGAGAATCTCACGGATGCAAGAGCAACCCAAACATCTTCAGCCTCCAGAGGTCCATGTTTGTTAAGCTGACCTTGGCCCCGCTTTGACCAGCCCGCCTGCCCTGAGGCTCAGCCCAGGCCTGTTAGCATAAGCGATAGCATTCCAGCTTCCTGGCAGCTCACCTCCCTCCTTACCCCAACTCAGCCAGCCTTTATCCTCTGGTGGGAAGAGAGAGCAGATGGAGAAATGACTCCCACTCAATTCGTAAATAATACCAGCTTTGATTCCCATCAACTGTGAATTTGTACCTTTGTTTGGGTAAGGACCAAGAGGGCAGAAGTTGTGGGGACATTGCCAGGCCAGGGCAAAGGTTAAAGAGAGACACAGCTGCTTGCCAACCCTTCCGAGGAAGTAGTCAGCAGTTGTGAGGCAATGAGCTCTAGCGGCAGCATGGCTCCTGCCATCAGGACACGTGGGGCTAGTGCCCAGCTGGCTCTGACAGGCGAGTGATCCCGTGCTTGCGTTCTCACACACGTATGACCCCTCTTTCCCCTGTCTATCCTCTAAAGTACAGACAGAAAGCACTGGTGTAGAAGAGCACTGAGGGCTTCTGGGTCCCAGAGTTCTGCCTCTGAGGGATGGAGAGTTTTCTCTGAAGCTTTATGGTTAGGAGCTGAAATCCAGGACCCCAGTGCAAGCAAGGTGCTGACCTTATCATCACATAGCTGGAGCTGGGGACCCCTGGACCACTACTTCCCTAAAACTTAAAATAGGAATAGTGCTTCTTGTCTTTTCACTCTTGCTTTTATACTCCAAATACATATATCAAGTGCCTGCTTATCATACACTGTGCTGGGAACGCAACAATGGAAAAAAAAAAACCACTTACTATGGAATTTGAATTCAACTAAGATGAAAAAGGCAACAAAACATTAAAAAATATATACAACCTGTCAGGTAAGTATCATGGAGAAAAGAAAAGCAGGAGAGGGCACCCAGAGAGTTCAGAAGGGTGCAGAGGAGAAGCTGCCTTCTTAAGCAGAGTGATCGGGGAACGTCGCCTGAGGACATGTAAGCCAAGACTTTTGCAACAATCAAATGAGATAAGTAACAATGCAACTGGACATGCAGTGAGTTTTCAAACAAGGCAACTAACATGATTAATAACATGGTTAATAACCAGCTGACAACTGTGGTT